>PITA01032451.1:0-13933 GCA_004023965.1 Spilogale gracilis
ACTTGTGGAGCATAAGGAGTAACATGGAGGACGGTAGGAGAAGGAAAGGAAAAGCGAATTGGGGGAAATCGAGGGGGAGACAAAGCATGAGAGACTGTGTACTCTGCAAAACAGAGGGTTTAGGAGGGGAGGGGGTTAGGGGGATGGGTGAGCCTGGTGGTAGGTATTAAGGAGGGCACAGATTGCATGGAGCACTGGGGAATTTTTTTTAGGCTAAACTGAGAACTTGATTTATATTCCTTCTGCAAGCTTTTTACTTCCCTTCCTCATGTTTAAAATACAAATCAAGCTTCTGATCGTGGCCCACATGTCTGCCCATTCTTCATCCTGCTAACCTCCTTGCCCCATATCCTACAATACCCTAACTCCTCCTTTCCACAGTTGACACTGTTGCATCCTGACTTGGTGCATGACATTCCAATTCCCTGGAACTCCTTCCCACTCCTCCTTACCAGATGAGAAGTTCCTTCCTGTCTCCCAGGGCTCAGCTCAGGTGCTACCTCTTCCACCCACTCCAACCTGAATCCCGGGTCCCTGCTCTGCTCCCAGGGCACCCTAGATAGAATTCAGACCCAGCACTTGACTTTGTCAATATTTATTTATATGTTTATCTCTCCAAGTGGATTATCTAAGACCTTCCAGAGCAGAGCCTATAGCTTGTTCATTTCCATGTCCCGGGAACCCAGCCTATGTCCTGGTGTGGGTTTGGTCCCAAAGGAGCCCCTGTGGTGTTGAGTTTTTCTGCTGCGAATTTTGTTTGGCTGCCTGATTTCAGTCACACCCCATATTTTGCCCAGACTCTGGTGATGGTACAGAGCTTGCTGCTCACTTTCAGGGGCAGATGTTGGACTCTCTTATCTTCACAAGAGAGACCAGATTCTGGGAACTGGGTCACACTCAAGCAGCAGAGGAGGAAACCAACATGTCAAAGTATTCATTTGGGGTGCCTGGGTGGCTCAGTGGGTTAAAGCCTCTGCCTTCGGCTCAGGTCATGATCTCAGGGTCCTGGGATCGAGGCCCGCATCGGGCTCTCTGCTCAGCAGGGAACCTGCTTCCTCCTTTCTCTTTCTGCCTACTTGTGGTCTCTCTCTGTCAAATAAATAAATAAAATCTTCTAAAAAAAATAAAGTATTCATTTGTTTGGTGAAAGCTTGCGGCCAATATTTTCAGCAGCCAGGTTGGAGAGTCTCCTTGGGATAGTGAACTAAGAGCTGTGGCAGCTTGCTTGGAAGACAGTAAAGGAAAATGTCATTAATTAATGACATCCTTTTCCATCAGCGGAAGTGTGGCATTTGGAGTCAGACAGATGGGAATTTAATTTTTATCTCAAGCTCCACCTGTGTGACCTTGAAAAAGTTGCTTAAATTTTCTAAACCTCCGCATTATCGTCATCTATAAAATAGGAATAATTGTACCTCCCAAGAGAGCTGCGGTGAGGAATAGTAGATAGGAAATAGGATAGCATGCACAGTGTCTGCCTATGTTAGGCATTATTTGGAATGCGGTTTCTAAAGGAGCCTGGCACACAGGCTCCTTTGCCTAAAGGCAGCAGGTGTTTCTGAATCAGGTGTGCTCATGACACTGAAGGACTTGAGTCAGTCATGGCATCTGCGCTGGAATCACAGTTTCTGCGAACCTCAAGTTCCTTCTTTTCTAAACTCCATCACTTTCCAAACAAAGTTTCACTGCCCCCTTAATACCTCTCAAAATACTCAACTGTGTGATTTACATCGGGGCTCCTAGAGGTTGGCAGGACCCCGAGAGTGTGAGTTGTAACTTCAAATGGGTTATTTCTGGAAAACTCTTAGCAAGTGGTTAACCTGATGCAGCAGTGAGAGGTCTAGAAGTTTCCACTTTGATTATGATACTTCTTGATTTTCTATCCTTGATGTTAATATTAACTGTTTCTATAATGACTTCTATACTTCTTTGTCTGATTTATAAAGTCAGTTCCACTCTCAGGCCTGTGAATAACTTTCCCCTCTGCCTGGGGCTCTGGAACCACTCAACATAACTATCTTCCTTCAGGCCACAGGTTTTGAGACCAATCCACATAGCCTTCCCCAGTCCTACATCATCGGTCCAGGGTAGCCTGTTCTACCTATTATGCATCACACTTTCTATCACTTCTGGGTTGTAAATCCCAAAGGACAGTTACTTTTTGGTGATTTCTAGATTAAAAAGGAGATAATCCAGTTCATGTGGAGAAGGCTGTGCCTGTTTCTTGGCCCATGATTTCTAGCAGGCATACACTGAATGTTCCATAAACAGTGATGGAATGAATGAATGAACTGGTAACAGCCCCTCTAACACATCCCCTAGCGGGGCACATGTAGGATGAGAGAACTGTGGCTTTGGGGTCATCCAGGCCTACATGTAAATACCAGCTCTGCTGCCTCTTATCTGGGTCACCATAGGCAAGTTACGTCTCTAACCATAGTTTCTTCATGTATAAAATGGGACCATAAATTCCTCCCTTACAGGATTGCTATCAGAGTAAATGAAATAATAGTGAATCATTTCAAGATTCCAGACTCATCACACCTTCTGAATACTGCCCCCACACTGACTGACATGAAAGCTAGTTTGTGTCCACAGGTGTGTGAGCACATGTCTTTGTCATGCAATCGAAGGTGCACACAGGAGTTAGGAGATGTCAGATAATTCAAATTTGGATTATTCCCATGTTGTCTCCCTTAGCTCAGTCTTGCTTCTCATGGCTCCTTTGTGGACCAGGTCTTCCTTCAGCAGGTTTGATCTGAGCTGCTCCAGACATCATCACCAATGTGGGGTAAAAATAATAGTAATAAAAAAAAATCCAACTTAGTTGACTGAATCATGTCAATATGTACAGAAAACAAATATAATTGTTTTCTCTGGATTTCTTTAGCCCTCCATTACCTCTGATAAAAAAATGGGATGGTAACGTCTACCTGAGATAATTTTATTGGTTCATTGTGAGAATTAAAGAAGATTACCTAAAAGAGAGAGGATTCAGGTACTGGTACTCTTTTCTGTTTCCATTAGGTTCCATGGGTTGCCTGACACGTCCAAGCCTCTTGGTTCCTCCATAGAACGGAGAGGGGAACCTGCTTTCCCTGTTTCATGGGTCTTTATAGGGATTCAGTGAGAACAAATGGTTTTAGAATATGATGTGCAGAATGTTAATATAAGCATAAGTGGCACCTGCAGCCCATATGCCTTTTATCAGAGAAAGGAGCACTGCACACAGAGCTCTGACACCTGATCCCCTCCCTGAAGTTCCAATTGCCCAGCAAGATGGCAGAGCATGATATGGGTCTTTTAAAGACTAGATCTGTGAACCGCATGGAGAAATAGGTGGGGGCCAATATTCTAAGAAGTTGATTTGGTCTCTGAGCTCAGGCCTGAGCGTGCAGTGATGTGCAGGCAAAGAAGTTGTAGACTTTTCTCCTCACCCCAGACTTCTGCGTCATCTTTGTGGCTGTTTTATTTAGAACTTAAATCTTGAGACTTTAGGTAAAGATGAAGCACTTTTTTTGTTGTTGTTTCCTCGA
Source organism: Spilogale gracilis (assembly GCA_004023965.1). Lineage (NCBI taxonomy): Eukaryota > Metazoa > Chordata > Mammalia > Carnivora > Mephitidae > Spilogale > Spilogale gracilis. The sequence goes on from PITA01032451.1 coordinate 3,537, forward strand.
AGTCATGAATGTTCTTCAAGCAAAAATTATTAGTTTTACATCATTTTCTTTTCTTTTGTTTTCTTTTAAGATTTTATTTATTTGACAGAGAGAGAGAGAGAGAGAGAGAGAGATCACAAGTAGACAGAGAGGCAGGCAGAGAGAGAGGAGGAAACAGGATCCCTGCTGAGCAGAGAGCCCAACGAGGGCCTCGACCCCAGGACCCTGAGATTATGACCTGAGCCAAAGGTAGAGGCTTAACTCACTGGGCCACCCAGGTGCCCTTTACACCATTTTCTTCACACCAAGTTGTAGTTTAATGACAGATCTAGGGTAGGGCTTTGCCAATTCCACAGCAGAGATTTGGGCTGCATTTTCTAAGAGAACACAGCAAAGGTGACATGCACCATCCATCGGGCTGCAAGCAGGCATTTGCATTTGCACCTTGGCTTACTTACTTGCTCATTTTCAGCTAAAAACCATACTATGTATTGATTTCAATCTATTCAATACATCCAACTTGAGTCTTTGGCCTGTGGATCTTGTCTGTCCTTCAGTGCCTGGTATTACAAGGGAAAAATGACTTCAGTGAACTAGATCTAAATCCCCCTACACACTGGATCAGAGCCCTTAGACATCAGCCCTATATCTCTGTTTCCTAACTTGCATAAATGACCCTGATAACTTCCTTCCTGAAGCACTCCTACCTGTCCACCTGGTCCTGGACACCCTCTGAGGAGACTGTAATGGACCTATCCATACACGGCTAGAGCACTTATCTCTAACTCCTGACTGTAGTTGGATGAGTTGCTCCTGAGGGTTCTATGGGTCTCTTAGGGTTCCCCTATGGGAGGATGAGTGGAGAGATGATGGTGCTTGAGTGAGGATGCTGTCAGTCTCCAAGAGATCCTGTTCATCTGGACTGCAAGTGAGCATAGCATGGGCAAGGGAACAGGTGGGGCATTGACAGCTCTGTCTGCTATAGTGCACACCCCAAGTTGGGAAGGATCAGGCATGAATAAGCAGAAACAGTGAGCCCAAGACGGAGCGCACTAGCATGAAGGTAGGAGGTGAGAGGGTAACAGATAAAGGGAGACTGTGAGGTATAAAGGGCAGCCCAAGCAGTAAGCACAGATAGTAAATTTCCCTGCCTAGGGGCCTGCAGTCCCCGAGGACCTGCCCACACACTCTCTCTGCACCATCAGTGAGGCCGTCCATGAGTTCAGGACATCCATGAGATTCAGTCATTTCCTCCAACTTTTATTTATCGTCAAACTATCCAACCTCTTCCTCCCTAAACTAGTTCGTGTGAGTCTCAGTTTCTTGCCACCAGAGGAGCCCCAGCTAAAACATTCATTAAGCCCATAGTAACCACACTCCAGTTAAACCAGAGTCCCAGGCTTTATCCTGGCGAGAGTCTGTGTCCTGGCCATAAGGTAGAATAGGGATTCTAAGATGCAGACCCAGAGTTTAACCCCCTAGATTTGATTCTCAGCTCACTCACATTTTGTTGTGTGACTTTAGCCAGTTACTTGACCTCCCTTTGCCTCAGTTTCCTTATCTCTTAAATGGGAATAATGAAATCTAACTTATGGCATGATTGTGAAATCTTAATGAGCTAATACAAGATGTGCTCAGAACACAAACTAGCTTAGTCCGATGGTAATGGAACCCAGCACCTAGCTGAGCCTGGTTGCAGGAATGGCCAGCATTAATTCCTGCTACATATCCAATGTGAAACATACAGTGATTTTGTTCCAAATCCTTGCTGAGAACAGGGTCTGAGATTGTTATTCTAATTCTTATTAGCACCACAATAGATAGGAGGGAGAGGTTGAAGTCTGGTGGGCTGGTCCTAAAATCCAGTGTTCTTCCAGGATTTGATCTCTGAAATATAATCTAGGGATTAACCAAGGAGGTGATAGTCCCACCATGGTGGGGGTACGATTTTGACACTCATAGAGTCTCCTAGTAGACTCATGTTACTGCCAGGTCCTTGGGGTTTCTAAGCATGTAAACTAGGGTCAGTCAACCTGGAATATACCCATTCTCTGCTTCCGGACATTTTGCTTATGCCCAGTTGGGAACTTAGCTAAGCGTCTGTGTGGCAACGTATTAGAGGTAGCTCTAATAGTCTGCTTATTGAGAAACCCCAGAAGCTGCTCCATAAAGTAGGGGTAATGTTGGGGCTGACAACTCTAGCAAGTGGGAAGGGGTAGGTATTATGTCTCTATCTACAGGAATGGCATCCTATTAAAGCTACTAGAATTTAGTCTCTGTTCCTGCATTACTCTTTCAGATTGATAAGGACAAAAAGGATGTCCCTGAGACTGGAACTCTGCCTGGTACCTTGGTCTCTACTAGATTATGAACTCTTCAGGGCTGAGGCATCCTCATTCCTCTTTTGTTCCTCTGATTTATGTCTTCTGAAGACTGAAACAGAACTCACTGGGAAAGTATTTGGTGCTCAAAAAGCATTTGTTGTATATATACGTAAACAAATGTATATGAAAACAACAACAATAACAACAACAAGCACAACAACCCTTACCCAGAGGAATTCAGATATGCTGTTCCTCAGCCCCAAAGTAGAAGACTTTTTCAATATTTGGTTGCCTATTAAAATTATTAACCCTTTAGGTTTCAGTAACTATGAATCATCTCAGAGGAGCTGAGCAAGGTTGTCTAATTAGCAAAGTCACTTCATTATACTTTGATGTTGTCCTCTGTACCACATATTATGGTACTTCATTAGTCAAGTGTGTGATTATATTTTCTATGCCTAGCTCCCTTTCCCCACTCTAAGCTTCATTACAGCCAGAAAAGTGTCATTTTTGCTCATCATAGCATTTTAAGTGTCCAGAAGAGTGTCTGGAACATAGAGAATCTCAAAAAATATTTGCTATGTGAATGAATAAATGAGCAAATGCAAAGACTGTGCACAACAACTCTGTTTACTATAATCCTGTGTCATAAAAAGATTGAAAAGCCAATAGTTGCTTTTGCGGTTTCTAAGGTTGGCCAAAACAAACAAACAAACAAACAAATAACCAACCAAAAAAACAGTTGGAGAAGAAATGGTTTAGGAAATATATAAGAACTCTCTAATTATCTTTGTTATGGTCATCCAATTATGTTCCTTTGTTCTTTTTTTGCTAAAATGGTTTTCAAAAAGGTGGTGCATTTCCAAAGATATTTGCTAATTATATACATATATATATATATATTTTTTTTTTTTCCATAGCTAATGAGTGAATGCTTACAGAAAAAAAAAGTAATCCAACTGGAGGGAGTTTTATTCCACTGAAGCACATGTTTACTATAGCATTTTTTCTTAATTGCTCTGAGAAAAATAGAGTGATGTACCCATCAGTGTCCTATGGAAACTGATGACTGTAAATGTACCAGCAAGTATTTGAGAAAGCCCATTCTTATTTTCTTTATTACTGTTATTTTTCTTATGTGACATAAACCACACTCCTGACTCCCCACAACTACGTGTTGTTCTAAAGCATCATCCGTGCTGAGCACAAACTCCAGATTCAACTGCAAAGTTCATGCAATGTACTGATGGGAGAGCGGTCACGAATTTATCTGTGAAGTTCAAATAACAGAACATCTTCAAAGGATTTTCCTACACACGTGGTAGTAAATAGAAACAACCTAATCCAAGTATGTAACTATAACTCAAGAAAACCCAAGATTTTTCTTTTTTTCATCTTATTTATGTTACTACAATTGCAGTTGTAGATCTTTACTCACCTACACCAGTGTTTTCCAGCTGGTGCTTTATCAAAAGTATTGTCTTATCTCTTCTTTTGACAGGTTTATGGTAAAAAGGAACCTCAGTAAAAACTACTCATTCATTTCTTTGTTCATCTGTTCATTCACCCCTCTGTTTCCATGTAGCCAACAAAACTTTGTTTAAAATTGACAACCAGTCAGGAATGGCGTCAGGCTCACCAAGAACCATGAGGGACATGGTGGTACCATGGCTCAAGGTGCCATTCATGTCACTGGGATAACCGTGCTGGAGCCCGTTGTCACAAGTCCCACGGACACTGTGGTCCTGGTAGGACTGGTCACTGCATCAGTGCGTCTCTCCTCTTTCCACCAAAGTCTTGTATCAAGTATGCAGAGAAGAATAAACTAGAGGGTCTGACTTCAGGTAGAAAAGACAGGTGAATTGATAATGTAGCATTTGTTAAGACAGAGCTAAGGGTCAGTGTGTGTGTAACTGCAGATGAAGGGAAGGTCCCCCAAGCCAACCACTGATAGTTAAATGGGAGTGAGCATGTTGAAGGGGCAGAAAAAGGAGGGACCTTCTCTATTTCAAGAGAGGGTCCTCAAGGGAGGGTACAGGTATATGTGGATTTCTGCAAGTTCTTTGACAGAGCATTTCATGAGAGAAAAAAAAAAGTATTTCTAGAATTGAGAATAAGTGTATTTTTCATAACACACAGGGTGTGGGCCTAGGAGAGACTCTGCAGGCTCTTCCCTTTCTTTTCCTTTTATTTATCCATATTCTTCTTTCATCTCTCACAGGGCCTCCTCTGTGGAGCTTCTTCTCTGAGCTGGAGCTCATTCACTGAGGGTGCCTGGAGCACAGGTTCCATGACTGAGACTTCTCAGCCAGCTCGCTCCCAGACCAGCTCGCTCCCCTCCTGGCCAGCTGCTGAACTTGGACAGCTGTGCAGATTCAGCACCGCTGGTGAAAGGTTGGCGGCCAATCTTCTGCGTACAGGAAGCACCCGGCTCATTCTGCTGATGCTGCAAGATGAGAAAGACAGATAGGAGGTCACTTATTCTCACACTGACAGCCAGAAATAAAAAGGTGAGGAGGTCAAATGTTCAGTAGCACAGAGCATCTCGATGGGGTGTTTGAAATTGAATCAACTTAATGAGGAGAGGAGGTGGTATTAGGCACACGGCCCATATTTGAGCACCCTGTACAGACAGATAAAACCACAAAAGGTTGACTTAAAAGATATTTAGGAAGGAGATAAGGCCTCTAGGAAGGCTCCTGTATTTACTATCTACATATAAGATCACTTTATCTGCACCAACTCACTTGTAAGCCAAAATCTGAAATTCAGGAGCAGAAACTGCCTTTTCAGGCAACTTAATACCATAGGACCCAATTAACTAGGGACTGATAAAAAAGGGGAGATAAAATAGTCTATAATGAGATCATCAGGGGTATGCAAATGAAATCCCACTGTCTTGCAATACTTTGATAGAAAAGATATTTATACGAATTCTTATATTTATATGTGGAGAAGGCTGGAGCTGCCCCAGTCCAGAGCCTGTGTGACTTGTCCTTTGGGCCACAAAGAATTCCAGCGGCCCCTTGAGGCCAGTTCAGAGTTGTTCTATCCAGGCAGACCCAGTGAGAAGGTGTCACCTTTCTGAACCTAAAGCTGCACCCCCGTTTCTGGGGAAAATGTAGGTGAAGATTCTCAGGAATGTGTTCCCCACAGCCTGCAGCGTTTTTTACTGATGGTGCTGCAGAAAGAAATAATAGGAAAGGGAAAACCAGTGATTTTCATGAACCCAGAATTTACTAGATAATGCTTTCCAAATATTGTTTTTAATCTTCTTCACATTCTTCCAGGAAAGAGTACCTTGTCCTTATTTTACAGATTTGAAACCAAGGTGGAGGAAAGATAAACAGCTGCTTAAAGCTGCATGGTGAGAGAGTCAAGTCTGGGTCACTGTCTCAGAAATGCTAGAAGCAAACTGCATGACTCTGTACCACCTGGGCAGGATCAGGGATGTGTTCCAGGTACTACCCAGAAGCAGGGAGTTTCCTCCTTCCAGGTGTTCCCTGAGGCTCTGCAAAATTCTCTACTGAGTCTCTGGTTCTTTGACCTCTGGCAGACATTTTTTTTTTTTTTCTTTTTCTGCTTATGTGCCTCTGGGCTTATACAGAGTGGCTGTCTTTTCCTAGACCCCACATTCCAGACACCTGTTCTCAGGTGCATTTAAGATGGGAGGAGCCACAGAGAGGCCCTGAGTCTTCCAATAGGATTCAGGTACATTTTAGCATTTCCTCATGATATCACTCCAGCCAGCCAGTCTGAACCGAGTTTCACTCAATCTCTGTACTTTTAATATTACACATTTGAAAAGAAGTAGTTGACAATTCCAGCTGCTGTCTTTAAAATTATTATTATTATTAATTATTGCCATTTGTTCTAAGAACTGAAAGTAAACCTTTATATTCTATATTTTCCTGTTCGAGTGAGTCCAGCTTGGTGTCTTAGACCCAAGCCAACTCTAGGGATCTATCTGCCTTATTTCTTATCTCTGATTAGGTACATGGATGCTTTATTTATTTATTTATTTATTTGAGAGAGTGTGAGCTGGGTGGGGGGTGAGTAGGGGAAAAAAGGAGAGAGAGAGAGAATCTCAAGCAGGCTCCATGCCCAGTCCAGAGCGTGTTGCTTGGCTGGATTTCACAACCCTGAGATCACGACTGGAATCAAAAATCAAGAGTTGGATGCTTTAACTGCTAAGTAACCCAGACACCCCCAAGTATGTGTTTTAAAGTCAATGTCCTATTGAACCTCCGTCTTCTTGAGTTATGATCCTGCCCTTCCCAACAAACAAACAATAAAACAGATTTCTTTCCCTTTGATGTGGTCAAATGCCAGATTATCTCAGAAAGAGACAAAGACCAACAAATGCTGGAGGACACAAGTCTCTAACTGTAATTATTATTTTCTGTTGGATGTTGGTTGTTTGCTTGAAGTGTCCGGTCATCTGTGTGTGACCTCCATCACACAACTGCAGTCATAAGAGGTGTCAAGACCCAGCATGAGTGCTGTTTCTCATTCAGTTCCCATTTTGTATATATCTGGCTCCAATTCTTTAGATTTATTTGTAAAACACACTTTCAACCCATCAGTCATTTGTTACTGGTTGTCAGGACTTCAGGCCCATTCACAGCAATGGTCAGGTCTCCAGGTTTGTATTTCTTATCCTTGTGTTCCCATATTTATGGGTTATTTGTTTTATTCATTCTTAATGCCTCATACTTGTTTCCTGATTTTTATTTTAGATGAAGCTCAAGGAACATTCATGGATTTATATTACTTCCTGCCTCTAGTCTGGATTCTCTTCACTAAGTAAGGCTGAGACCCAGACTGTCTCACATTAAACTTCATGCAATAGTGTAGTGTTCCAAGAATATCTGTCAGTGTCATGATGGTTTTTTAGACATGTTTTTGCTCACATATCTTTCTCCTGTAGTATGCTAGAGACTTTATCCCAACTGGGGGTAGGAACTCATCTAATTTCATTCTTGATATTTTGTTCTTTCTCTTGTATACCCAGTTCCCAAGCACTCAATAAATGTTAACCATATTAATGAAAAAATGTATGAATGATGAATGAATAAATACACTTTTCCAGTCATTAGAGATAACAATAGCCACATGGTCTCTGTCTTTGGCAGCACATTTATTTATTTATTTATTTTGCTGTCTACAGGAGACACATTTTCTTTTTTTTTTTTTTTAAAGATTTTATTTATTTATTTATTTGACAGAGAGAGAGATCACAAGTAGGCAGAGAGGCAGGCAGAGAGAGAGGAGGAAGCAGGCTCCCCACTGAGCAGAGAGCCCGACGTGGGCCTCGATCCCAGGACCCTGAGATCATGACCTGAGCTGAAGGCAGAGGCTTAACCCACTGAGCCACCCAGGCGCCCAGGAGACACATTTTCCAAATATATTTTATTTTATCTATTCAGTGCTTCAGGATTTATAGTTTATGCCCCACACCCAGTGCTCCATGCAATATGTGCCCTCAGTACCCACCACCAGACTCACCCATCCCCTCCCAAGACTCTCAGTTTGTTTCTGAGTCCAAAGTCTATCATGTTTCCTCTCCCTCCCTGATTTATCTCACTTCCCATTTCCTTTCCTTCTCCTGCTGTCCTCCATATTACTCCTATGCTCCACAAGTAAGTGAAACCATATGATACTTGACTTTCTCTGCTTGGCTTATTTCACTCAGCATAAATTCAGCACATTTTAATCTACAAACGGAGGACAGATCCATGGTGAGTCACTACAGGTCACCTAGTGCATATGGCAGGGCACTCTTCAAGGATCTCAAAGACCCTCAAGGTTGGAAAAGGCCCAAAGAAAAACCAGCTCTTGCAAGGCTCATGTTTATGGGGATGGTGACATACAGTATCTCTCCCCATACATTTTAACCCATAATAAACAAAGAATATCTTGAAAATCAAGTCTCCCAAAGGGTTCGTGGGCCAGAAATAGATCCCACAGATATTTAAATGACTAACAAGGGCAATATTTCAATTGAGAGATTATAGAGTCACCAGTTTTCCACATGCTTTCCTATATAGTATTTTATTTTACTCTTATAATAATCTCAAGGCATGAGGAGAGGAAGTTATTAACTTCTATAATTAAGATAAAGAAATAGGTTCAGAAAGAAAAAAATGGGTGACTAACCCAAGGACACAGAGACAGTAAATCGTGAAAACAGAACTCAAACCTGGATGTTCTTTCCCTACTACAATGCCATTGTTTAAGTGAAAAAAATATTAGAAGAAAGAAAACATCTACTTACTTATATCCTTCCCTGCATATGAATTAAACCAGATTTTTCTGTCAGCATCAATAACTATAAATGGTGTGTTATAAGAGGAAAAAAAAAACAGCACACAGAAGTCAAAACAGGCCTGTGTTTAAGTCCCAGATACACAATTAATAAAGTGCAACCTCAGAGAAATGAACTAACTTCTTAAGGTCAGTTTTTTCAGTAGACCTTTAGAAAAGAATGCACACTGTAAACATTTCTGAAGATTAATTAAGTGACATTGTTGTGCATAATGCCTGGTACACAGCAGGTCTACTAACCACAGTACTGATTTTTTAAAAAGATTTTGTTTATTTATTTGACAGAGAGAAACACAGCTAGAGAGGGAACACAAGCAGGGGGAGTGGGAGAGGAAGAAGCTGAGCAGGGAGCCTGATGTGGGGCTTGATCCCCGGATCATGACCTGAGCCAAGGCAGAGGTTTAATGACTCTGGGATCATGACCTGAGCCAAAGGCAGAGGTTTAATGACTCAGCTACCCAGGCGCCCAGTACTGATCTTTGTTACTCTAATTCCCCCACATAAACCAGACTTAGGTAGAATAAATACTTATTTTTATCAGTTTTTGATTTATTGACATTTTGGGAGCTTTGTAAAGGTGAAAAGCCATATCTTGCTTTGTTATAAGTTTAGTAAATTGCCTTTACTTGAAGAAAATAAAATGACATGAAATACTTTATTTAGTGCTTAATGGGACAACAACTGAATGGTAAAACCGAAGGTGTTGACATTATTCCAATTCCAGACAGCATAGATTGATTTGCATAGACAAGCTCTCTGCCTTTGGGTAGTCTTAACTCCCATGGTCCTTCTCAGTGCAAAGTCAGTCTGCATACATTTATTCATGCATGGGGCATGGACAGTTCATGTTCCTTAGCCCTCACCAGCTCTCCTGATAGACTCAACACTGCTAAGGGTTCAGCTGAACTCCCCTTCCTACTGCTCCACCCTACTCCCAGAAAAGGCAGTGGCTCTCCAACTAGCCAGACTGTGTTCTCTTCATAGCCAACCTGAGTCATGTTGAGGGCCTCACACAAATAAGAGGTCAGAAAATATTTTGGTTGGTTGAATCCCACTTCCATATGTTAACCCTCTAAAAAGTATATCCATAAATCCATACATGTATTTTTTTAACTTCAATGATGTGATTTAGTTCATCTGAGTCCTTCCTTAGCAAAATTCAATACTCTTAATGATTTCTCTGATGTTTCAGTCCCCTTTGCTATTCAGAACCTTCAAAGTTGGCCAGTGGAACTTCCACAATGGAAGCTCCCATGATAAACTTGCTCTGCACCAGGCAGCTTGAGCCCTGTTTCTAGTACAAGGAATGGAGAAATGAACACTTGCCTCTGAGACCTCTAAAATTCCAGCCTTTTGTAAGATCTAGGATGTGAATTTGGAGCTAAACCTCCATACATCTACCTGAATAGCATCTTCCAGATTCAAAGAGAGACTTTAAGCAACAGAACTGTTGGATTTCCATGCATCTAAGGAAGGAGCACAACTACAGATAAAAGCGGAAATTGGCAACTTCTACATCAGTAGTAAATTATAAACATCAAAGCTGCACTTTTTTTTATCACTTCTAAGTTTTTTTGCTTTTTTAACTTGTGTTTGTTTCCATCTAAACAGACTGGAAAATTGAGAAGAATGCATTCACTTTAAGGTGAGAACATAGTTTCTGCATTAAGTGTTAATAATATCAGCCTGTGAAACACCCAGATCCTTTGATCCTTTATTGGGGATGTAAGAAAAGGGTTTTGCAGGGGATGCTGGTACCAGTTAGAA
>PITA01032452.1:0-13931 GCA_004023965.1 Spilogale gracilis
CCTCTTTCGGGTGACTACAACCTCCTGTTTTTTCCAGTTTGCCAGTGTTTGCGCACATGGTGACATAATTCCATAAGTGATGCATGGAAAATCAGACTGAAGGAGACGATCCCTCATGGCAAAGATCCAGTCATTCAAGAAACACTGCCCGAGCTCGGACCACATGCCCATCATGGTCCCCGGAGCTGGAGAGAGGTAAGGGGAGCAAGGCGGAGCCCTCCTCTGCGGAAGGCAATCCCCTGTCGCAGGGAGGGAGGACATGAGCAGTTAACACTAAGACACATGGTAAGACACACCGGTGCTGTGAAGGGAAGCAGAGCAGAGCAAGGGGGTAGCTGCTTGATTCAGGAACGGGGTTCAAAGCATAAACCAGTCCTTAAGATTTACCAGATCTTGAGGTCCCTGAGCGGCTCAGTGGGTTAAGCACCCCACTGGATCTCAGCTCAGGTCTTAACTGCAGAGATCAAGTAGGTGTGGAGCCTACTTTAGGGGAAAAAAAAGTTACTGGTGCTTCTCAGCAACAGGTGTTACCAGCCTTTCAATGCAGAGCTTATGAACTGCATGGTTTAGTTAACTTATTCCCCATTAATGGCTATAATTCAGGACCTACAATCAACACTCCTAGATAACATATGTCCAACTTTGACGAGGAGAAACATCGCAGAAGTACCTGGCACGGAAACAATTTCCCATACGTTGTTTTTAATCACACCTGAGCTTCCACAAGAAAGCCCCACTTTGTGAATGATAGCTGTAGTTTCAGCTCAGGAGCATCCCTGTTGGCAGTGAGTTCTGTTAATTCCAGCATTTCCCCCTGAAATTCATCCACACGTCTTTCTTTCCTGCAGGAACGGGACACCAGCTCACCCCTGAGCCCAGCCCTCCGGCCGCTCTGCTTTGGACCCAGGTGGAGTGTGCAATGGGAGACTGGATCACAGGGAGGTACGTCAACACCACAGGCTTCGAACTTGGCTTCTGCTTCACTGCAGTTCTGCGGACACACGATGGTGTTGGTTTCAGGCGAACAGCAGGGTGATAGGACAGGTCCCTGTGCGCATCTGCCTCCTGCCACCCCCGTGCCGTCAGCGCCACCCCAGACGTCCCCCTGCTGTACCAAACTTGCTTCTTCGTCATTTAAAGCTATGGACGTGGAAACTCGACCCATCGGGTTTGGGCTTTAGTCCTAAATAAGTTGAAAACATAAGTATTCAGATAGAGGAAGAAATTTTTTTAAAGGAGAAATTAAGAATTAGGCATTTCACGTCAATTTAAAACTCATGTGCAGAGCCTTGAGTCTTGCTAACAACCTTTGTCGCCTACAAAATATCCCCACTAGTAGACATCCGAAGGAATTCAAAAATCACGTAGAACTCAACAGGCTTTGATATGAGCAGTAGTGAAAGTTTAGTCTCTACACCCTTGAGATGATTAATGACAAACTAATGAAGTTTGACCTGGCAGCACCTGACAAGTGACTGTCTTGATATTTTAGAAGAAAGGAAGCCTGAGGGCTCCCATACACCTCAGTGTCAGTGGTTTTCAGACTTCTGCTGCCTTCATACCTTCCAGGAACCGCATGTAAATTGGAGAAGGCAGAACCCCTAAACTATGGCACCCATGTGTCCCCTCAAACTCTAGTCCAGACATCGCTGGACTCGATGGGATTAATGTTTGCAGATTGTATGGATGTGAAAAATGTTCACAATCAGTTGACTCAAGTAAAGCAGTTCATAATGTCCTGGCCCTCAACCAATCAGATGAGGACCTTGAGAGCAAAGACTAAGATTTCCCAAAGAAGAGGGAATTCTCCTCAAGACAACACAGACACCCTGCCTGAGTCTCTAACCGTCTGACTCACACATCAACACCAACACTTACGGAGTCTGCAGCCTGCAGCTCAGTCCCTGCCCATCAGGCCTGCCAGTCCTCGCGAAGGGGTGAGCCAGTTCCTTAAAATGAGTTTCTCCCCCTCAGTACATAGCCAGATCGATCGAGGGAAAATATGTAGGTACGGATAGAAACATACCTCCTATTGGTTCCGTTTCTCTGGAGAACTCAAATTCAGTAAGACTGTGTTCACCTTGCAGAGAAGGGAGAGGCAATGTGGCCACGACGAAGCCGTGTGTGCTGTGGGATGCACAGCCGGGCCCCACGAGCTCCGGCACTGGGAGGCCTTCCGGCGTGCTTTAGCCACCGCTCTGTCTCCATCCAGCCACCTGCTTGGCTACTTGGTGCAGTGTTGGTCCGAGTGTTTCTGGCTGTTACCGGGGTGCTGTCTAGCAAACAAAATCCTGCCTGCCTTTCCATGCCAGCTCCAGCAGTGTGCCCCTAAACCCTTCCCTAGACCGCACTGCTCCCCAAGGAGCCTGTAGGACAGGGAGTAGGCATTGCAGGGCACTTGGCTGTGGTGGCCCCCTCCCCCGCCGGGGACACTCCGCGTAAGGCCGGGCACGGAAGGTGATTTGTTCACGAATAAGTCGACCAGGTACTGAACTGGGGGCCGTAGGAGAGTCTAAATAGGGCATTGGCATTTTCGGGGGGTTAATGGGCTCATTGACGTGGCAGGTCAAGTTGATCACCAAAGGTCACGACTGCGCCCCGCCTGAGGCGCTGGCCGCGGCCACCAACTGCCACCAGAGGGTGCAGAGCAGCTCCCTGCGGACCCAAATTCGCCTCTCCCCCAGGTTCCTGGGCTCAGCGGCAACGCTTCCACACCCAGCATCTCCAAAGGTTACATCTGGAGATCCTTGGCTCCGACACCTCTCTCCCGCCCCTCGCGGTCACGGGTCGTCAGGTCCCGCTGGTGCTGGAGTCACACTCCCCTCTGCTGGTCCCCGCTCTCACCTGCTGCCTGGCCGCCCTCTGCCACATCGCTTCACAAGCCCCCGTCCTCCCTGCAGCTCAAAATTCTATCAAAAGACAATGAATGCCGCTATCACTTTACTGTGTTAAAGGAAAACCTCCAGCACGGCCGATCTCCTAGAGCAGGTCCGGCGCTCTGACCTGGCGCACCAGCCCCCCATGACCTCGGCCACCATGTTTCACTGGTCAGCGTCCAGGCACTCTCCCCCTGCACTTGAAGCAGTGCTGGCCAACAGAGTGGCCACTAGCCCATGTTTGGCTATTAACATTTACACTTAGAATTAAATACAGTTCAAACTTCGGTTCCCTGGTCACACTGGCCACTTTCCAAGTGTCCCAGAGCCACACGAGGCTGGGGCTCCCGTGCTGGACGGCAGAGACTCTGGCACATGCCCATGACCACAGGAAGTTCCACTCGACGCCGCCATTCTCGTGTGTCGGTCAGGAGTCTTAGACACACGAGAATGCACTCAAGCCAGTTTAAGCAGAACAGCACTGGTCCTCATGGGCAGAGACACCCCCATCCCACCCCCTGTCCCCCAGAGACCCTGCCCTGGACCAGACTCGTCTTCACTCCACGCCTCGCAGGGACGACACCCTCCCACCCAGCTCTGACCTCAGCCCAGGTAATGAGGCGAAGTCTGTGCTGTGGGAAGGTTTGAGGAATACAGGTCCTGGCTTTGAAATATCCACAACACAAGAAAGCCGATCCACGGCACCATCCACACTGCAGGGCCGTGGGCACCCCACGTCCTCGCGGCCTCCTCCCTGTACTGAAAGCAGCAATAACAGTAGCCTCCTGCCTCACCAACGGGCAGCTACTCTTCATACATGGTGGGACGCACACACCCCCTCCAGAGAGGGACCCCAGGCCTCGCGTGAAGCTCAGCGCCGTCCACACGCGAGCATGATAAAACCCAGGAGAAGGTGTGGGGTGTTAGTGTGATTGGGTTGAAGTGTGTCCTCCTCTCCCCACCCCCAAATTCTTGTGTTGGAGGACCGCAGGACTTCACGATGTGACAGCGTTTGAGGGAGGCCATGAACTTAAGATGAGGTCATTGGGATGGGTCCTAACCTGATATGGCTGGTGTCCCTATAAAAAGGGGGGTGTGGACCCAGAGGTAGACACGGACGGGGGGGCCAACCCTGTGGATGCACGCTGAGAAGATGCTTGCCTTGGGGCCAAGCAGGAAGGTCTCAAGAGAAAGCAGCCCTGCCCACGCCGTGATCAGGGACTTCTGGCCTCTGGAACCGTGAGGAATCAATGTGTTGTTGAAGCCCCGCCCCGTGTGGCAGTCTGTCCCAGCAGCCCAAGCACATCGCGGAGGCAGGTGGCCGAGCGCTGGTGGCGTCCCCAACTGCCGCCCTCATGCCGGATCCTGTGTTCCTGTCCCCTGGCCAGCATCTGAGGTGGTTGGGCGCTTCTGTCTTCATTTCCGTCTGCGCATCTGGGTGCCTTCGTCAGCCCCCATCTCCCAGTGCGTGGGATGTGGGGGACACCTCCTCCTGCCCCAGGGTAGCGAGAGCCCAGTCCCCTTGTTCACCTGCTGAGACCACTAGATGTGATGCTTCCTGGCCTGTGCTACATATGGCATCCGACGGGTCAGCTGAGAGAGACACATGTGTCCCCTTGGGAAATGCCCTCCAGCAGATCCCAGAAGCCCAGAAAAAGGAAAGAAGGTCTTTCCTGGTGAGTCCCTGCATAGGAAGGGAGGCAGCTCTGCCCGCTCCTAGCCTCCCTCAATCTCCAGGCTGAGCGGGGAAAAAAGTGCCCAGCATGGGGGTGCGGTGTCCCCTGCCGAGGCCTGGAGGTACCCTGGTCCCCCGGGGCCCTGACGACCCCTCAGTCGCCCACGCCACAGTCCCCACAAGTCCAATCACACAAGGCCGCGTGGCAGGACTAGAGAACCTGGGGGGCACTTGGCCCCTTCCCTCGTCTGGGGTGGCTCGGCCTCAGGGGCCACAGAGCCGAGTGGGGGCCAAAGCCAAGGGCCTTCTTTCCTCACAGTTCAGGAGAGGGGTACGTCTGAGATGAGGGTGCCCGTGTTCCCATGCCTGCCAGGGACCTGCTTCCTGGTCATAGAAGGCTCTGGGATCTTCCTGTAAGGGGCCCCATCTTCCTGGAGGGCCTTCAAGGGCCCCCCTCGCCTCAACCTAATCACCCCCAAAGGGCCCCCCCTGATATGGTCCCGACAGGTGCAGAGCCTCAAAGTCTGGGGGAGATGAACGTCAGCCCGTAGGGCCTCCTCGGCTGCGTTTCTGTGTCAGAACCAACTGGTGGGTGTCTGATGTCCTTGGTCCCCAGGTGTCCCGTCTCACAGCGCTTGCTTCTCTAGGAAGGGGCTTACTTGTCACTCCCACCCAGCGGGTCAGGGACCACCGCCCCGAGGCCACAGGAAGGGGCCTCCCCTTAGGAAACACTTCCCTCCCCTTCCTCCTGCTCCCCACTCACCCCCAATGTCACCAGGAAGCCATCCTGACATGGGGCACCGGGGGCGTGTGCACGCAGGGGAGCGCACACCCTCTGGCACCTGCAAGTCAGGGCTTCAGACTCCCACTTGGGCCGTTGTGAGCCTCCGGAGGACCTGTCAGAGGTCCTTCAATCAGGGGGCGCTCGCAGAGGTCACAGGGGCTCCCTGCACTCACGGGGCACGCTGCTTGCTCCTGGAGAGGGGCCGTGGGCACGAACACGGGAAACACCCAGAGTAACTTACTGCCAACACGGGCCACGTCTCCTTGGGTTAATGATTTAGTGATGCTGGAGTTCGCCTGACCGACAGGGACCTCGGTAAAGCTTGCACCTTCTCTTTTTAAGTGGAGAACTAGGCCAGGGATCGAAGGCAAGGACAACCAGATCCTAGCTTTCAGACACGCTGCTTAGGACGCCTTCCAGACCCAGGCCGCCGGACCCGCAGGAAGTCCCTCTGGGGCCATGTCAACAAGCATAACTCGGGCTGAGGTCAGCCTGTCGTGTGCGTGACAGAATTCTGGAGAACCGACCTGCTCTCGTTCTGAGTTTTAATGTCTCTGCCTCCGCCGTGGACAGTACCACGCTCCCGGCATATTCACGTCACACGGGCCTCTGGACACCTGGCCGTCTCAGTCTCTGGCACTGAGATCGCGTGTGCAGAATGTGTGACTGAAGTCGAGACAGAGCCCAGAGAACTCAAGTTCCCCACTCTTGGGCTCCCCCCTGAGAAGAGGTGCCATCGTGGGAAGCCGGTGGGGCAGGTCACGGGTTCTTTAGGTAAGAGAGAGGTGACCATGCCAGGACCAGGAGATCAGAGGCAGGAATCCGTGGGATACCTTGGACAGACCCGCAACGGACCATGCATAGAGAAGAGCAAGGGAGGAGGAGAAACCGTAATTGGGACACAGAAAATTCCCCCCCGTGACAAATATGTGAAGCCGACATCATATACCCAAGATTATACCTTGTTCTTCCACTATCTGAGGCGTCATTTAGGGTAAGCAAATCCTACCCAGTGGACTGGATGAACATACCCATGTAACTCCAGTAGGAAACCAGATCTGAAATGAGCAACACAATTTCAGACTTAGAAACTTTGCCAACTCGTGGCCTGACAAGTCAAGCCGCGGGGCGCGGATCTTTGAGGCCTGAGTGACAGCTAAGGGTGGATGAACGAATTTCTGTCCCGACAGATGGCGCTCCAGCTGTGCTAGCTGAAATGGGGGATTCACTGGAATTCTAAAACAGGACACTGATGTTTGCCGTACTGCTTTGTCCCACTATGTGACACGTATTGAGGATATGTGTCTTCTGCTTTCTGAAGCACACACTGATGTCCTTGATGAAACAAAGGAAGGAGAAAATATGTTAAATGTCCTTACTCCTACAGCCTATCGACAAGTCCTTGAAACAGAGAGGCCTTCCTCTAGGAGCTCAGCTGCCTCCATGTTCAGACTTTGCTAAGGGCAAAAGGGAATCTTAGCCCGACCTCCAGGACCCTGTGACTCTACTTTAAGGCATAAAAATTCCTTTGGAAACTTCCTTTATCTCTACCCCCTAAGATACAGGTCGGCGATCATCCTCCAAGCATATTGGCCCACTAATAGAATCCGAAGGGTCTCATGACTGAGGGTTTACTGAACAATGATAAATGACCTTTTCGGGCAATAGCTAGCCCTCTCAGGACCCTGGAAACATTGTCGTCAAAATGCCTGGGAGGTCTGTGCTATCCTTGACCTCCTCCCAACTCGGAAGTGCGTAATGGAGCCACTCCTCGGACCGGATGCAGCACTCTCTGCCCTCAGATCCTGTCCCTGTGCTTATTTTTAAATAACACTACCTTTTTTCATCAAAGACATCGCAAGAATTCTTTCTTGGCCATTGGCCTCAAACCCTAAGGTCTTCCCTACATCACAGATGAATAAAAAAAAAAAATACATAAACTTAAAAAAAAATGAAAATACAGCATTTGAATTGAGATGAATCATAAGTAAAATAAGTACAAGATTTTTAAGACTTAGTATAGAAAGAAGAAACTAAAACATTTCGATAATAACTTTTATACTGAATAAATATTGAAATAATATTTTGGATATATTGGACTAGACTATAGCATTAAAATTATCCCCACCTATTTCTTTGTAGGCGTATTGTGTTTCTGCGCGTGACTCTAGTTGTAGTTCTAGTCCCTTTTCCCTCATGCCAGGGCCCTGCGGGAGAGGGGTTCAGTGGCCCTGCTGTCCTCCGACAAGTCTGATTACTTCCTCATCCCTTCCTTAGATTACTTCTTTTTTTTTTTAACATTTTATTTATTTATTTGACAGAGAGAAACACAGTGAGAGAGGGAAGAGAAGCAGGGGGAGTGAGAGAGGGAGAAGCAGGCTTCCCGCGGAGCAGGGAGCGCGATGTGGGACTCGATCCCAGGTCTCCGGGATCATGACCTGAGCCGAAGGCAGTCGCTTAACCAACTGAGCCACCCAGGTGCCCCTAGATTACTTCTTTTAATCCTTTCATTTCCAGCGTGCAGGCTTGATTGGATTCAGTCAGGTTCAAGGTGTGGGTGGGTCCCACCTGCGGGGCTGTTTCCCTGATGAGGCATCCCCCAGCAGGTCCTAGAGTTCAGTTCTTCTGATAGTAATGTTAAGTAGGATCTCCTAGATCCCTGCTTGTAAATTTGCATTTCCCCTTTCAGACCCCAAATAATCCCCATAAAGATCCAGCTCCCATTTATCTACAGAATGGGTTTAGCATTCCTTACTGATTTTCGGCTGAATCCATCATTTCCCTAGAGATTGCAAACTAGTGTTCTTTTAATTCTAACATTCTTTCATATTTATTAGCTGAACTTACTCTGAGAAGAGCTTCCTTCATCACTAGGACTACCTGAAATAGTTCATACACGGACGTGCTTCCTTCCCTTCAGTTATCAAAAGAGTTGGTGCACTAATTACAACAAAGAGTTTCAGGTTTTTAGGTTGTTTGCTTTTTCTTCTGTGCATTTTCTTAAGTTGTGGGTTTCTTTTTTTTTTACTCTTAAGTTTTTATTTTATTTTTTTAAAAGATTTTATTTATTTATTTGACAGAAACACAGCTAAAGAGGAAAAAACAAGCAGGAGGAGTGGGAGAGGGAGAAGCAGGCCTCCACTGAGCAGGGAGCCCGATGCGGGACTTGATCCTGGGACTCTGGAATCATGACCTGAGCCTAAGCCAGACGCTTAATGACAGAGCCACCCAGGCACCCCATTTACTGTTAGGTTTTTAAAAATAACTTTACTGGGGTACCATTCACATAGCATGCATTTTCCCCCTTTAAATTTTACGATTCCATGGTTTCTAGGACATTCCCAGAGCTGTACCACCATCACCACAACCCATGTTAGAGCGTTTTCACCACTTGGAAGGAGGCTGTGTACCCGCGCCCCGCCCCTCACAGCCCCCGCCGTGTATTTACTCTATCCCTCGATGTGCCCCGTCCGGACATTTCACATGAGAGGCACCCTATTACATGTGGTCCCCTGAGTCGGGCATCCCCATAAGCACGGTGCTTGCAGGAGCTATCCACGTGGTAGCGCGTGCTGGGGCTTTGTTTCTTTCTATTGCTGAATAATATTTCATTATGGGGCGCCAGGGGGCTCAGTCATTAAGCGTCTGCCTTCGTCTCAAGTCATGATCCCAGGGTCCTGGGATCAAGCCCCTCATCAGCGGGAAGCCAGCTTGTCCCTCTCCCACTCCCCCTGCTTGTGTTCTCTCTCTCTCTCTCTCATCAATCGAATAAATAAAATCTTTAACGACAAAAATAATATTCTGTTGTACGGTTATTCCAAACTTTACTTATCTATTCGTCAGTTGATCCAACATTTGGGTGGTTTTCACTTTCTGGCTGTTACTTACAATGCTGCTATGAGCATTTGGACACAAGGGCTGTGTGAACATATGCTTTCCGTCCTCTCGGGTGGGGATCTGGGGAAGGGATTTGCTGAGTCTCTGGCAGCCCGTGTCTAGTCACTGGAAGAACTGCCAGGCTGCTGCCCCACTCGATGACGGTGACGCGCCCCTCCCTCCACCTCCCTACAGACGCCTGCTGTGCTCCCCTTGGGGCCCTTCTGCAGAGCGTAAAGCCGTAAAGCCTATCTCCTTATGGCTTTATCACTTCGCTCATGGCTGACAATGCTGAGCATCTTTTCAGGAGTTTGGTGGCCATTTGTGTATCTTTGGAGAAATCTCTATTCAGTCCTTTGCTTGTTCTTTAACTGGGCCGCCTTTGTCTTACCAGCTTGTAAGAGCTCTTTCAATGTCTCAGGGGCAGATCCCTTATCAGATACATGGTTTACAGAAATGTCCTCCCAATTTGTGGTCTTTCCTTACATCTTTTTGTTCTCCCTTGAGGACCATGGGGAGGAGGCATCTGCATTGTTGTAGTCACTGTTCTGATACTCAGATTGTCCTGCGTTCAGCCAGGGAGAGCCCCTCCCCAAGGCTTCCTTTTCTATCAACACAAGCCCTCTAGCCCTCACAAAGGTAGAATTTCAGCCAGTGTCACGGCAGATCAGAGGACTTTCCTGGCTTCTGCAGTCACCACCCAAGGGCTCAGCCCCGCTCCGTCCCGCGGCCACCGAGAAGGCAGGCGGGCTCCCACCGGCGGGCTCCCACGGGGACTAAGTCTGTGGTCAGAGATGTGAGCGCCCATTTCTGTTCGGGTGCTCGAGCACTTGGCGCCCGTGGTCCTGAGCACACCAGGTCTGCTGTCGCCGCTTACAGAACCCGAAGCAGACAGGGTGACTGTGAAAGAGGAAAGGGATTTAGTTCAGCGAGGCCAGTGCTGGAAAGGCAGCGAGCTCGTGTCTCAAAGGCTAGCTCCAAAATGCCAAAAATATGTCCAGGTTTATATAAGGAAAATGTGGGGCGCAGAGAGGTGCAGGTGGGCAGTGGAGGTCAAAGTGATCATCGCCTCGGAGTCAACCACCTGCGGGGGCTTGCTGGCTCAGGGCCATCCTAGTTCCTTGAGGGGTAGTTTTGTTCCCTAGAGGGGGCGCTTTGACCATAGGGTGTTCCGCCTGAGCTAAGAGACCAGGTGGAAAGAACACAACCAGGGAGTTGGAGGTCAAAGTGGAGGCAGCCCAAGTCCCCTGTCATACACTCCCCAACATGGTTTTCACCACCCAGAAACAAGCCGTTGTGTAGTCTGTGTAGTCGAGATGAGGCCCTAGAGAGAGAGGGCTACCTCCCTGCCTTTCTCCAAGGGCAGAGTTCAACAGGATAACACTCAGCCTTTGTCCTCAGACAGAGTAAATAAAGCTTGGAGGATGAAAGGTGGCGCAATGTTTACACTCTCCCTGGTTTAAAAACAGACCGTCTGAGCCACAGCAAAGGGAAGAGGCTGGCGGATGGGCCCACGGGGGCATTCAAAGTGTGCATATGGGGAATACAGAAGAAGAGTCTCTGGTGGACCTTGTGGCCCTTGCCCACGTCTCACTGAAACTGAACATGTACGGGGTGACATTTATTGTTTCCATTTCATAGATGAAAAGACTAAAGCCTAGAGGATTTTAGAGACTTGCCAAATGAAGGCAGTTAAATAAAAGGGGGCAGGATCATTGACCTGATTTGAAGGTCTGGTTTCTTCCGTGGCACCCAGCCACCGGAACCCCCGGACCACCCATTTTACAAGATGCTTCTTCTGAAAGGGCTCCGTGGTTAAGGAAATTGGGGAAACGCTGCATGGGATATGCTGTCATGGTTCTTGTCAGCAGTGAGCAATCTGGGGGTGACAGTCCGCACCCTGTGATTACCCAGGTCCCGCCCCATCCCAGTGCTCTGGTTTGGTGTCCTCTGATGGTCGTGGTCCAAATCACTCATATCAGTAGGGAATGCAAAATAGGGATGTCTCTGTTTCCTTTATCCTTCACCATTTATTCACTAGGAAATTCCTGAATTGCCAGCAAGTGAAGATTCTTCGCCCGAGAAACCCTTTCTTTGTGACTTCTGTAGGAACAGATGAGAACAGTGAGACGGGAAAGAAGTAGATGGGGGGAGGGGCTGCTAATCGAAAGCATTCACTGGGCCCTGGGGACAGCACGATGGATTCATGGCAGGTAGGACCCAAGAGCTAACCTGGCCACTCAGTACACATTCGAATCCCAGACGGCACACTGGCCTCTCAGAGCAAGTGTCCCCAGTTCTCACTGAACTCCCGGGTTTCTTGGCTTCATTTATTGTTTCTTTAAATTACTCAAGCCATCAAACTAACGTGTGCCTACCGCACTGGAACCAAAGAAGGGCAGGTGCTGGGCTGGAATGAAAGTGGGCAGCCGGACAAAACACACGTCTGTGTTTATAAACGCTTCCTCATCCACTAAGTATGCCTCCTGTCATCACAATAGCCCTCCCAAGTAAAATGGTCATTATCACCCCCACTTCCAGAAGAAAATGTGTGCGAAGTGTCTTAGTTCTTAAGTACAACTACTGTTTTCTCTTTTCCTTGTTTTTTTCTATTTTGATAGGTGAAAAAATGTAGCTGCCTTACTACCATATAGATTTCCTCGACGTAAGGCATCATGGCCCTGCCTGCCGTGAGCGCCTGCATGGGACCCCCAACACGGGCCCGCTGACCCTCTTACAAATACCATCACTGCCCGGACACCCAGGGTGCACACCTGCACAGGTGCCGTAACAGGGCCAGCTCTCTCCGGCTTCAGCAATCTGAGCTCCCAGATCTTGCCCCGGTCAACAGGGAAGCTCTGATACAGCCCCGCCTGTGAGTATCACCTCCAAACTTGGATGGGCATGTGAGATTCTTCCTTCCACAATCCTGGGGCTCACACGTGGCCAGCAACGTTTGCTTTGCATTTTTACTTTCTATACCCTGTCCAGTAGGGTTTTTAGGCCTTTGCCGAGTTTTAGCAATACCGTAGCTAGATCTCTTGCCTACGTTATGTTCTCTTCAACACTGGACCATATAGCTTGCTCCATATTTATTTATTTTAAAGATGTCATTTATTTATTTATTTGACAGAGAGAAGCAGGGCCAGAGAGGGAACCCAAGCAGGGGGAGTGAGAGAGGGAGAAGCAGGCTTCCCGCCGAGCAGGGAGCCCGATGTGGGACTCGATCCTGTCTCCAGGATCATGACCTGAGCCGAGGGCAGTCGCTTAACCAACTGAGCCACCCAGGCGCCCGTCTTGCTCCATATTTAACGATTGTAGCCATGTGAGAAAGAGCAGGCACAAGCAGGGGGAGGGGCAGAGGGACAAGGGGACTTCCCTGTGGGTGGGAAGCCCAACTCTGGGCTCAGGCCCACGACCCCGGGATCATGACCTGAGCCCCCCAGGCGCCCCTGCTCCGTATTGACTTTTGTTTGCTTTTTGAAGACTGTACTTGTGAAAGCGCACACGCAGGGGGGGCGGCGGGCAGGGAGCCCACTTGGGGCCCGGGACCATGACCCGAGCTGCAGCCGCCGCTGCACCGACCGAGCCCCCGGCGCGCCGCCCCTATTTGCAGCAGCAGAGACACGCGCTACGGGGCAAGTCCCGCTAACTGGGCAACACGGCGCGGTGGCGAAGGCCGGCCCGGCCGAGGGAGGCTAACGGCCCCGCGGCTCCGACCGCACGCGCTCGCCGGCGCGTCCCAGGAAGTCTCCGCAGCCGCCCCGGCCAGGCCGGCGTCGAGCCCGCGCCCCCCGCTCCGCCGGCTCCCTCACCCAACGCCTCCCGGGGACCCGCTCCCCGCCCCGAGGCGACGCCGCCGCGCCCTCCCGGCCCTCCCCGCGCGCTCCGGGCCCCGCCAAGGTGCCCTTGCGAGGACGGCGCCGCACCCCACCGCAGCCGCAGGAACCCGGCCCCGGGCGGCGGGCCACTCTCCGCGCCGGCGGGGGAGGGGGGCCGCCAGCCAATCCCCGGCGCGCCCCGGCCATTTTACGGCAGCAGGCCCCGCCCCCGAGCGCCGCTGAGGGGCGGTGAGAGGGTGGGCGGTGCGCGCGAGCCAATCCGCGCCGCCGCCTCCCGCCCTGCGTCCTCCCAGCGCCCGAGAGCCGGGCGGCGCGGCGCGAGCCGTAAGGCGGAGCCGGCTGTCGTGAGGCGGGCCCGCGGGCGGGAGCGGCGTCCGCGCTGTCCGCGCTGTCCGCTAGGTTGGGTGTCATTGGGCTCCAGGGAGCGGAGGCGAGGGCGGCGTGGACGGCCATGGCGGGCGCGCTGGTGCGGAAAGCGGCGGACTATGTCCGGAGCAAGGATTTTCGGGACTACCTCATGAGGTGACGATACCCCCGGTCCGGACCCCCGGAACCAGCGAGGGCTCCCGGAGGTCGAGTCCGCGCTGCCCGGGATGCGGAGCCGCAAGGGCGCGGTAGCCGGGCGCCCGGGCGGGGGCAGGCCGGGCGGGGGCCGACGGGGGCAGCGGGGCGGCAGCCCGGCGGGCGGCGGGAGGACCCTGGCCCCCGGCTCGGTTTCCTGGCGGGAAGTCGCCAAGTCCCCGACGTCAGGCGCGGCTCAGTGCACCTGTCCGGCGGCTGTGCGCGGGGCTGTGCGGTGGCGGCGGGGGATGCGGGGCTGGCAGGCGCCAGTGGGAGGCGCTGTGAGAGCGCTGGCGAGTGCAGGTGCGCGGCGGGGG
>PITA01032453.1:0-13941 GCA_004023965.1 Spilogale gracilis
TTCTCTTTCTCTCTTTCTTTTTCTCTCTCTCTCCCTTGCTTGCTTGCTTGCTTTCTTATGTTCAAATTGAATCACTCTGGGCATTCCAGCTCCCTGTTGCATTTCTGCTTTTTCACTGGGGAAAACTAATGAAAAATTCCTAGTTCTAGATCATCTAATTCAAGCACCTTCATTCAGCACATAAAATATTCCATAAACTGAATCACTCCCTAAATTATCAAAAAACAATATGGGTCTTATTAATGAAATACGCCCACCAAACCTAGATGACAACTCCCTTTTAATAAAAGATTAGATTAAAAGGATTAATTTCAAACTCAAAGGTGTGGTATATTTTGTTTAACCATATGATCCACATCACTCTCCTTTAGGATCCCAAGGGCATTCCTCCACTGAAAAATCAGGGCTCATATTTCTGAATCACACTCTACTGATTCATCTCCTAATATGCTATTGAGCCATAATGTCCAAACCCTCTTTGTCCACCTGGCTGATGCCTACTCACACTTCAAGATTCAGCACATAAGGATATCACCCTAGAAAAATTTTCCTGATCTCACAAGATACAGTGTTCTGTGCCCTCTGTCTTTAATAACACATCACTTTTAAATTAATGGAAAGTTTCTTTTTTCTCACTAAATGGATAACTGTTACAGAGAATGAAAAATGAATCATGCTTCTTTGTACATCTAGAAAGTAGCTTAGACTTGATCTGAATGCTTAAAAAAGAAATATATAGATTTGATTTTCAATGTAATATTCTTTACATTATGCCTTTTTTGTGTCTAACTCTCTGTAGCAAGTAGCTGCTAATTTCATTTTCATCTTTCAGTCCATACAGTAATATACCTTCCAACCTCTGCCCTTAGCTTTACCCTTGCAGTCTAACAAGACAGACAACTGAAATTGACTTTCCTCTCTGCTGACAAGACCTATGTTCCACTTCTCCCTCTATAGTCACTGCTACACACACACACACACACACACACACACACACACACACACACACACATTCTTGTTAAATTATGAAAAAACTTCATTCTGCATAAAGGTATCTAGAAAATAAGTTTTTCTTTGTGGGTAGAGTTACTTTAGAAAGTCCTGAGCTTGAGTTTATAGTCTTTGCATGTAGGAAGCCCAAATCTTAGCTAAGGTATTATTCACAGTGGATGGAATCCCTGATTTATAATTAATGGGGAGAAGTGGCATTGAGGCAATTGATTCCTTGTTTAGGGTTGCCTTGTCAAGTGGATAGGAACATTTCAGGGAGCAGAAGCTCTTTTTTGGGTGATTTTCTCCTTCTGATTTTGCTAACAGGCCTGCTATTATACTGGAGGAAACCTAGAACAGATTTTCCTAATGATGCTTTCTAGTGTTTAACTTACATTTTACTGGGATAACTATAGTTTTCCTTCTAGTATCTGTCCATAAGTTAATTACTTTAATCCAATCTTTTTCTGGAGGACAAAGTGACTGGTTCAAAGGCACTAATATTTTTAGTGGAGGACTAGTTTGGGGAGTCCAGTGTTCCTATTTCCTAATATCCTGACTTTCTGAATTTAATTCCCTGTGCACTGTTGTTGATACTAAGAATACTGAAGTGTGTGTGTGTGTGTGTGTGTGTGTGTGTGTTTCTCTAATTTGCTTCAGAAAGGTTGTTGGGGGCTGCTAGTCCAGCAAGAGGAAGCAGTTATGATTTATGTTCACAATAAGAAATACCTCCCCTTTGAATCATGAATTATATTGATAGCATTTATCTAATTTCCATGCTTTTTGACAGATGGGGAACAGATGGTTACTAGTTTCAGGAAAATAAGTGATAAAACTAAGTATTAAAATATTTTGGGGGCTTTATACCAAAATTCCAGTGGTGTAAATTTTATTGGTAGAGTTTGTGTGTTGCAAACACTGCAAAGCGAATCAGCCTCTGCAGGCACATGATGTCTCTGAGCGTATAGATATAACTAATTTCCTTTAATATATTCTGGACTCTACTACAAATGTGAAGCTATTAAAGTATCACAGACTCTTACCTGTGAGAGGAAACATTAAATTTTATTTCCCTTCCATGTGCAAATTTGTAAAATCACCTTCATTACATGATTCAACAACATAGATTTAATAATTATACTTAGTCACAGTCCTTGCAGAATTTTAACTGAGACATAATCAGTCCAGAGAATGATATGTACGAAGATTGTGGTTTGTATTCTCATTGATGGTTTTTCCTTCTGATCAGTAATTTTTGGCAATTTATCTTCCCCATACAATTTAGACCATTTATATCTTTGAGAGATTCTTTAATCAGTTCATTTTTTGGTAAATCATCTTGTATATTTCAGATTGTTTATGTACTTGAAAGGTGCTTCAATTTTTGGTTGACTTTGTGAAGTCTTAACTGGGTTACAGTGGAAAACTACAAACAAGGATCATTTGACACATAACTGTCTATGTATTCAATCCACTCCCTTTACCTCTTAAGGCTACAGTTGATCTATAAAATTAGAACAGTTTTACTCTAAATTTTCATTTACTTTGTTTAAAAATTATTTTTCATGTATTGCATGAGGCAAGATAATTATTCTCTTATAAATGTGAGATCAAGTAACAAGAGAACCATTTGGCATGTCACCAACATATCACACATACCATGATTGATTGAGTACATGTAAAGTGATGTCAAAAATCTCTCATTTGAGTTCTGTAGATCTTGGTTCATAGTATAGTAGAAGCAATTAACTGAAAATTATAGTAGAAAGTCTAATATTTCTTTATTCTTTTAATCTAAAATAGGGTAAGCCTTAGTAAGTAAAAAATTGAAAGTATATTTGATTTCTCTTTGAACTGCCATAATTTATTTTTTAAAAATTAATCAGTGTACTGAAATGTGTATTATATGTGCAGTATTATTTTGATGAGCAGATTTAAAAGGTACTCATAGGTATTTACCAGTAATATAAATAATATTTTTAAATATAAAAGCATTTGTCTTTTGTTTTAGAAGTGTTCTGATTCTGAAATTTTCTTACATAAAATCTTGTCTAAATCAGATTTTTTTCATGATTACATTTAAATATATTTTAGGAGAATAATATGGAAGACTTGATATTGATAATGACAGTGACAATGGCTATAAAAATTAATATTTATTGAAAACGTGCTCGATACCAGACATTGTCCAAAATTCTCACACTACTCTACTTAATCCACATAATAATCCCATAAAATAGATGCTCATATTAGCCCAATTTTAAAACTTTCATACTCAGGTGCTGACAGTAAAGTGTCTTGCCAAAGGTCAGCTTATAGAATATTGTGGAATTAGTCTGCACCCTAGCTCTTCACTCCAGAGGCTTTCATCAAGATCTTTTTCAAATTCAACCATTATCATATAAATGGCCAATATTCAGGTAAAAAAGATGCCCAACATCATTAGTTATTAGGGAAATAAAATCAAACTACAATGAGAGGAGCACTTGTGTGGTTCAGTCAGTTAAGTGTGTGCCTTTGGCTCAAGTCATGATCCCAGGGTCCTGGCATTGAGCCCCACATCAGGCTCCCTGTTCAGCGGGAGTCTGCTACTCCCTCCCTCTGTTTCCTCCCTCTCTTTCCCTCTCTCTCTCCCTCACTCTCACTCATTCTCTCTCAAATAAAGTATTTTCAAAAAACATGATAAGACTTCACACACACTAGAATAACTATAATAAATTAGACATCAGCAAAGTGTTGAAAGATACTGGAATATCAGAGCCCTCATAAATTGCTGTAGTAATAGGTAATGGTACAGCAATTTGGAAAAACTCTTTTGTGCTTCTTCAAAGTGTTAATAGTCATCATGTTACTTGGTCATTCCTTCCCATGGGTATATATCCAAGAGAACTGAAAATGTATTCACACAAAAACTTGTACAAAAATATTTATAGCAGGATTCTTCATAATAGCCAAAATGTAAAAACAACTCAAATACTCATGAATCAGTGA
Organism: Spilogale gracilis; assembly: GCA_004023965.1. Lineage (NCBI taxonomy): Eukaryota > Metazoa > Chordata > Mammalia > Carnivora > Mephitidae > Spilogale > Spilogale gracilis. Next base: position 3,982 of record PITA01032453.1, read on the forward strand.
AAACTACAAAATGTGGCTTATCCCTTCGATGGAATATTATTCAATAATAAAAATGAAGGACTGTTACATGCTACATCAAGGATGTAGTTTGAAAACCTTATGCTAATTGAAAGTAGCCATTCCCAAAGCCCACATGCTATATGATTCCATTATTATGAAATGCTTAGGTATGAAATGCTTAGGTACCTTTATAGTGATAGAAAGTAGATGAGTGGTTGCTTAGGGTTTCAGGTAAGGAAGAATGGGAAGTGATTATTAGTGGGAACAGTGTCCTTTTTGATAGAGTATGTAGATGTTCTAAAATTAGATTATGATGATGGTTGTATAACTTGTGATTATGTTTTAAAAACATTGAATTTTACACTTAGAATGAGTGAATTTTATGGTATGGGAATTATATATCAATAAAAATTTATAGAAGAAATAAGTTATAAAACATAGAGCTTTAAAAGAAAGAGGAAGTAGATGGGAAAAACCATATTTTTAAATTCTTAACTGTATTTTTATCTTTTTCAAAATTAACTGTAATATAAAACAAAAACATAAACGTTAGAATTTCTTCTGCTGAATACTTACCTAATATAGTTGTGTGCTTTACCTTCCTAATCCCTAAGTAATGCTGATTAATAATTTTATTATTTTAGGTAAAAATACTCTATGCCCATGACTTAGTCTTTTTGTTTTTAAAATGGAAATGGGTCCAAAAGTAATATAAAAAGTGGATCACAGAATAGCTTTAATTTATTTTTATGTCTTGTGGTATATAGTGCAATATCCACTGCAAGCCATTTGCGTAAGTAAAAATCATTAAAGTTATTATTTTAAGAAATCGAAATTTAAGCTAAATATTTTTGAATGACAATATAAAAACCGCAGAAAGTTCCGTGTAAAATATAATTGAATTTATTTTTTACCAATCTATAAATTTAAGTGGTTGAAACAATGTAATATCATAAAATTGGAAATCAAAACCAAGTGTGTTAGTGAATATGATATTCTCAGTAAATATTTCTAGGAGGAGGAGGCTATGCATTAATTTTTTTTAAATTAACTTTTGATAACCACCGTCTTCTTACCTGTTACTCTAAATACAGTCTGATCATTTTGAATTTTCACAAGTGTTTTTGTGATCAAAGAAAAATCAAATCATTATGTAAGATAAAATTCTTGCAGACAATATTTTTAGAATCCTGAACTATTTATCTTCAGCTTAAAATATAAACTACAGTAAACTAAAGTACATTAAGATGTCAAAACGTATCCATATAGACTAAGTTTTACCTAGAGTTAACTTGAATCACCGTTAAAGATGAGGACAGTTTACATAAATGACTTTTTTTCTTGCGACACCCTTTTAATTGCATAATAGTGTACATATTCATGTAGTCTTTTAAATTGCACAGGAAACATATAAATAAAATGATTTTCTAGCTTCCTTCTAAATTAATTGCTTTGTCTTTAGTTATTATTTTCAGTTATTCTGAAATGGTTCATATTTTCTTTCTCCACTAAATCTCTAAAGCAGGGATTCTCCCAGGAGGAACACACTGCTGGGTTTAGTTTGTATTTAGAATGACACTAATACAAGTTTCAGTACTGTTCTGGTATCTTTAAACCTTCAAGTCAATTTTAAAACACTGGTCTTAATTTTTTTTGATCTCTGTACCATTTAAAAGGAAATTGCAGCATTTGAAAAATTTCATCCACTTTGCAATCTCTTATCTCATCATTTTTCCCCCTTCTATTATAACCCCTCCATCTTCGTGATTATATCTATTATACTTTCCTTCTAGGGGAAAAATAGCAAGCTACTGAAAAGAGTGCTTCTATTACAAAATAGAGAAACATTACATTAAAAACAGTTTTGAGGGTAAAAAAAATAGGAAAAATAGAAAACAGCTGCATTTTCAATATTACTTTAATTTATTCTCCCTTTATTCACTCTGAGCATGTGTCAGGCATGACACTGTGGCTCCTATATGTATTTTCCACTGTGTTTATCATTCTTGCTAACTTAGTCCAAGTTAAGAATTAAGTCAACCAGAAATAAAGTCTGCCCTGAAGTGTTGATGTAATTAAAATGGCACAATTTTTTTCCAAAAACATACTTCTTAGGTTTTGTAATGGTATGAGAGATCAGCACTGCTTTTGAAATCAAATTATTAAGTTACAATTGTACAGAAAGATTAAAGCTTAATTGGTGATTATACACTCATAGTGAAAAAGAAAAATTTGTAACAGGTTAATGAAGGAAAAACGTGTTGAAAATAATTCTAGACAATATGTTAAATTTAGTACATAGTCTAATTCAGAGAAATGAATACTTTGGAATTTTTAGATGGCAAGATGTGTTCTTAGAATTATGGAATATTTCATGTAGTAAAGACTTTTATGACTTTGAAATCGAGAGAGGAATTCATAATAGTAAAATAAATAAGATTGTAACTTTATCATAATGATTAGCATGTTCGTCTTTTAAAAAACATTCAAACCATAAATTTTCTGTCGAGCACTGTTGTGTATATGATATTATTTAATCTTCATCTCATTTCTCTTTTTTCTATAAAAAAGGGTGTTAATTATATAAAAAGGGACAGTGACTATTTCAGAGTGTGAAGTGTATCATCTTCATTTGTGTTCCCATATGAACTGAAATAAGTGATTAATAGACATTGAAATGTTCCTTTTTAGTTTAAAACTCAAGCCACTTAATTCACATCTTCCTACCTAAAAAAAGATCAAATCAGTCATCTATAATTTTCATACAAATGTTGTCCTCTTCTCCGGGACAACAAAGGTCAGGGGATTTTCCCCTGGACCAGCCAGGGGAAGTCGAGCAGGAAGGAGAGTGTCGGAGGCAAAGAGAAGACAGCAGCTGGGAGGTCTGTCGAAGCAGGATCTCGTTTATTGAGGAAGTGGCACACGTTTATATGAGTTTAGCAGGGGGGAGGTGACGGGGATGGGGTGTTGAGTAGGGACATCCAATCAGCTCTAATGGTCAATAGCCCATGCAGGAGGCAATACGGAAGTCAGTGTATCGAATGCACTGTCCAGGAACTGATCACGTCCGTGGAAGTCAGATCGGCCAATCCAGAGCTGCCACCATGGTGGCTTTGTGGATAAGGGAGTGTCCGTCATACAGACCCTCCATGGTGGGGAAAGTACTTTGTCCTCGTGATAGGTGGCGTCCCCCACAGTATAAACTCTCCTTATATCCTGGGAACATCAGATAAAATGTACTTTTTTTTCTTTTTAAGATTTTATTTATTTGACAGAAAGAAACACAGCCAGAGGGAACACAAGCAGGGGGAGTGAGAGGGAGAAGCAGGCTTCCTGCTGAGCAGGGAGCCCGATGTGGGACTAGATCCTGGGTCTCTGGGATCATGACCTGAGCCAAAGGCAGTCACTTAACCAACTGAGCCACCCAGGCGCCCCTAAAATGGACTTCTTGCAGTGAAACCCATTTCTATCAAGTCTAAACTTCAGAAAGCAGGTATGAAAGAAGTCTGTGTTCAGATTCCTTGATGCTACTAAATTGTAATTCTCCACAAAGCCATTATGATGTTTGCTGCAGCTATTTGTGGTAGTTATTATTGAATTTCACCAAATATTTGTTCCATGCTCCTGAGAATTTTTAAATCATTCATCTCTTGACTCCTGTGTGGTTGAATTGGGCCTAGAGACAGGTGCATTAATTGCTGGTGTGAGGAGTATCTGGGATGTCCTTTTTCTCTGTTCTTGCAGCCAACAACATTAGTGATGATGTCTGCTCTCACAACCTGGGTCTTAGAGTGAAGACTAGTATAATAGGGAACCTAATCAGTGTTGGATCTGTATACAGAATAAATGAAGCATTAATCTCTATTTGTTTCCTGCAAGCTACTAAGATGTTGAGTTTGTAATTTCAGTCAATGGAAGTTATAGAAACTAATAGAGAATTCTTAGGGTCATATTGTGGATTAGTATTTTAAGTATTTTCTAAATAAATAAGCTCAGAATCACACTGGGAAAAATTTGTCAAATGTATCAATTTTCAACTAGCATGCAAAATAAAATCTCAAACTCTTACAAGCACAGTAGGAACTATGAAAGTCATTCTAACTACATTATGTATTTAATATCTTAACAACCCTTAAAAAATCCAGATATTATACAAAATAATTTTAATTCACAGATCAGGAGACTTATCGTCAATGAAGAAGGACTTTTTCCAAATGTAGACACCTTTCACTGTATAAAATAGTTTCATTTAGGGGCACCTGGATGGTTCAGTTGGTTAAGCATCTGCCTTCAGCTGAGGTAGTGCTCCCAGGGTCTTTGCATCAAGCCCTGCACTGGGCTCCTTCTGTCCCTCTCCCCTGCTCTATCTCTCTCTCTTTTTCTCTCTCCTTCTCAAATGAATAAAATCTTTTAAATAAATAAATAAATAAATAAATAAATAAATAAATAAATAAATACGTTTCATTTTATAAATCCCAAACTTCTTTCTGAAAACTTCTATTTAATTTTCCTGGTTTTGTTTTTTTCTATGCAGATACAACCCTACAAATGATTATATACAACACATCAAATGTCAAACATTTGAACAGAACCAAATAACTTTAAAAGACTTTTTTTTAAAGTGCTAAATCCATTCAATTTTTTTCTACTCATTTTCAAATGTATGCTAACTAGAATGCTTCTTGAGAACTTCTTTTTGAAGTTCTGTGCTTCTTGAAAGCATATTTTTCAATACTGTAACCTAATTTGCATATATTGTTTTGGTAAACACTAAAAAATAAGGTATGTAAAATTGCTAATTTTGTGTTTATTATTTTCTAATATCCTTAACCTTCTTTTTTTTTTAATTCTTCTATTAAGCTTTACTTCCTTACCCCTTGTCCTTAGGAATTTTATATTTGGTTCTAAGGTTTCCAAATTAAATGCTGTATTTTTAGAGTTGATCTGCAATTTCCTATTCATTTTATTCAATTTTTATTTTTTTCATAGCCCAGCCACCCTATCCCACCCCCAACCCCCCCAGAAACCATCGTTTGTTTCCTGAGATTAAGAGTCTCTTATGATTTTTCTCCCTCCCCAGTCCCATTTTCTTTTACTTTACCCTTCGTAGCCTCCATGAATCCCCTGCCCTTCTTCTCAATTTCCTCATATCAGAGAGGTCATATGATAATTCTCTTTCTCTGATTGACTTATTTTGCTCAGCATAATACCCTTCAGTTCCATCCATGTCATTGCAAGTGGCAGGATTTCGTTCTTTTTGATGGCTGCATAGTATTCCATTGTATATATACACTATATCTTTATCCATTCATCTGTTGAAGGACATCTAGGTTCTTTCCATAGTTTGGATGTTGTGGACATTGTTGCTATTCCAGTGCATGTGCCCTTTCAGATCACTATATCTGTATCTTTAGGCTAAATACCCAGTAGTGTGATTGCTAGGTCATAGGGTAGCTCTATTTTTAACTTTTTGAGGAATTCCCATACTGTTTTCCAGAGTGGCCGCACCAGCTTGCATTCCCAACAGCGTAGGAGGGTTCCCCTTTCCCCACATTCCTCGTCAACATCTGTCATTTCCTGACTTACTAATTTTAGTCCTTCTGACTGTTGTAAGGTGGTATCTCAGTGTGGTTTTGATTTGTATTTCCCTGATGCCGAAGGATGTTGAGCCCTTTTTCATGTATCGGTTGGTCATTTGGATGTTTTCTTTGCAGAAATATCTGATCATGTCTTCTACTCATTTCTTGATTGGATGATTTGTTCTTTGGGTGTTGAGGAATTTGAGAAGTTCTTTATAGATTTTGGATATTAGCCTTTGTCTGATATGTCATTTGCAGATATTTCCTCCCATTCTGTCAGTTGTCTTTTGGTTTTGTCAACTATTACCTTTGTTGTGTAAAGCATTTTGTTCTGTCTTGCTGTTGATGTATAGAAATGCAACTGATTTCTGTGCATTGATTTTGTATCCTGACACTTTACTGAATTCCTGCATGAGTTCTAATGGTTTTGGAGTGGAGTCTTTTGGGTTTTCCACATAAAGTATCATATCATCTGCAAAGAGTGAGAGTTTGACTTCTTTGATGATTCAGATGCCTTTTATTTCTTTTTGCTTTCTGATTGCTGAGGCTTGGACTCCTACTACTATGTCGAACAGCAGTGGTGAGAGTGGACATGCCTACCATGTTCCTGACCTTAGGGGAAAAGCTCTCACTTTTTCCCTATTGAGAATATTTGCTGTGGGTTTTTCATAGGTGGATTTTATGATATTGAGGTATGTACCCTCTATCCCTCCATTATGAAGAGTTTTGTTCAAAATAGGGATGCTGTACTTTGTTAAATGCTTTTTCAGTATCTATTGAGAGTATCATATGGTTCTTGTTCTTTCTTTTATTTAAGTACTGTATCACATTGATTGATTTGCGGGTGCTGAACCAACCTTGCAGCCCAGGAATAAATCTACTTGGTCATGGTGAATAATCCTATTAATGTATTGTTGGATTCTATTGGCTAGTATTTTGGTGATAATTTTTACATCCATGTTCATCAAGGATATTGATCTGTAACTTTCCTTTTTGATGGGGTCTTTGTGTGGCTTTGGGATCAAGATAATGCTGGCCTCATAAAATGAGTTTAGAAGTTTTCCTTCCATTTCTATATTTTGGAACAGTTTTAGGAGAATGGGTATTAAATCTTCTTTACATGTTTGGTAGAATTCCCTTGGGAAGTCCTCTGGCCCTGGGATCTTGTTTCTTGGGAGATTTTTAATGACTGCTTCAATCTCCTTATTAGTTATGGGTGTTTTCTATTTCTATTTCTTCCCGGTTCAGTTTTGGTAGTTTATATGTCTGGGAATGCATCCATTTCTTCCAGATTATCAAATTTGCTGATGTATAGTTACGTATAATATGCTCTTATAATTGTTTGTATTTCTTTGGTATTAGTTGTGATCTCTCCTCTTTCATTCATGATTTTATTAATGTGGGTCCTTTCTCTTTTCTATTTGATAATGTCTAGTAAGGGGTTTATCAATCTTGTTAATTCTTTCAAAGAACCAGCTTCTAGTCTCATTGATATGTTCTACTGTTCCTTTGGTTTCTATTTCATTGATTTCTGTTCTGATATTTATTTCTCTTTTTCTGGTGAATTTAGGCTTTCTTTGCTGTTCTGTCTCCAGCTTCTTTAGGTGTAGGGTTAGGTTGTGTACTTGAGAACTTTCTTGTTTCTTGAGAAAGGCTTGTATTGCTATATACTTTCCTCTCAGGACCACTTTGTGTCCCAAAGACTTTGAACAGTTGTGTTTTCATTTTCATTTGTTTCCATGAATTTTTTAAATTCTTCTTTAATTTCCTGGTTGAACCAGTGGCTCTTTAGTAGGTTACTCTTTAGCCTCCATGTAATTGAGTTCTTTCCCACTTTCCTCTTATGCTTAAGTTCTTGTTTCAAAGCAGTGTGGTCTGAAAATATTCAGGGAATGATCACAATCTTTTGTTACTGGTTGAGACCTGATTAGTGACCCAGGATGTGATCTATTCTGGAGAATGTTCCATTTATGCTAGAGAAGAATGTGTGTTCTGTTGCTTTGGGATGGAGTGTTCTGAACATATCTGTGATGTCCATCTGATCCAGTGTGTCATTTAAGGCCTTTATTTTCTTGTTGATCCTTTGCTTAAATGATCTGTCCATTTCAGTGAGAGGGTATTAAAGTACCCTACTATTACTGTATTACTGTGTTTCCTTGATTTAGTTATTAATTGGTTTACATAACTGGCTGCTCTTATGTTAGGGACATAGATATTTACAATTGCTAGATCTTCTTCTTGGACAAACCCTTTAAGTAGGACAGAGTGTCCTTCCTCATTTCTTATAATCTTTGGCTTAAAATCTAACTTGTCTGATTGCCACCCCAGCTTTCTTTTGATGTCCATTAGCATGGTAAATTGTTTTCCACCCCATCACTCTAAATCTGGAGGTGTCTTGGGGTCTAAAAGAAGTTGCTTGCAGACAGCATATCAGTGGGTCTTTTTTTTTTTTTTATCCATTCTGATACCCTATGTCTTTTGATTGGGGGCATTTACTCCATTTACATTCAGAGTAACTATTGAAAGATATGAATTTAGTGCCATTGTATTGCTTGTAAGGTGACTGTTACTGTATATTTTCTCTGTTCCTTTCTGGTCTGTTACTTTTAGGTTCTCTCTTTGCTTAGCGGACCCCTTTCAATATTTCCTATAGAGCTGGTTTGGTGTTTGCAAATTCTTCTAGTTTTTGTTTGTCCTGGAAACTTTTTCTCTCTCCTTTTATTTTCAATGACAGCCTAGCTGGATATTCTTGGCCAGTTCTTTCTGGCCTGCCAGGTCTAGGTGAATAGGTCTGCTGCCAGTCTAATATTTGTACCATTGTATGTTACAGACCTTATCTCCTGAGCTGCTTTCAGGATTTTCTCTTTGTCACTGAGACTTATAAATTTTACTATTAGATGATGGGGTGTGGACCTATTTTTTATTGATTTTGAGGGTGGTTCTCTCTGTATCCTGGATTTTGATGCTTGTTTCCTTTGCCAAATTAGGGAAATTTTCTGCTATAATTTGCTCCAATATACCTTCTGCCCTTCTCTCTCTTTTTCTTCTTCTCTTGGGATCCCAATTATTGTAATATTGTTTCATCTTATGGTATCACTTATCACTCGAATTCTCCCCCTCATGGTCCAGTACTTGTTTGTCTCTCTTTTTCTCAGCTTCTTTATTTTTCCATCATTTGGCCTTCTGTATCATTAATTTTCTCTTCTGCTTTATTTATTCAAACAGTAAAATCCTTCATTTTTTATTGCACCTTATTAATAGATTTTTTTATTTCAACTTGGTTAGATTTTAGTTCTTTTATTTATCCAGAAAAGAATTATATAGTATCATCCATGGTTTTTTTGAGGCTAGCTAGCACCTTGATAACCATCATTCTGAACTCTAGGTCTGACATATTACTAATGTCCCTATTGTTCTTTTTTTTTTTAGCCAAGTTTTTGTGCCTTGTCATTTTATCTAGATAAGAATAGACCAATGAGAGAACAAAATACTGAAAGGGTAATGATGACCCCAGAAAAATGTGCACTAACCAAATCAGAAGAGTCCTAAAATCAGGGGGAGAAGAAAGGAAAAGAAATTATATCTGTATCTATATATTAGACTGGTGAATAGAACAGAGCCACACACTTGATTTTGGGTATATTTTGATCTGTTAGAAGAAACTGCCTTCCAAAATTTTAAAGAAAGAAAAACTTACATTTGTACCAAAATAAGGGTATACATAATGAAGAGTGGAATATGATGGCAAAGATGAAAATTAAATGGAATATGACTGTAAAAATGAAAATTTAAAAAGATTCTAAAAAAGAAATTGGTAAGATAAGAAGGTGGTAGAAAAAAGAAAATAAAGAGGAAAGAATGATGAGACTGGAGACCACAACAAAGCCATGCGCTAGATTTAGGGTATATTTTTATCTATTAGAAGAAACTGTATCCCAAAATTTTAAAGAAATAAAAACCTATATGTATATAAAAAATAAGATTAAATACAGGAAAGAGATAGAATATGACTAAAACAGCAGATTCCTGCAGTGCATTTCCTGGTAGAGGAAGGAGGGGGTCTCCCAGGATATGACACTTGTGGGGTCCCTGCTTGAAGAACAGTGGCCTGACTGCACCTCAGATCACAGTTTAAGGTAACCTTGAGCCGAGAGCCTCCTCCTTGGCCCTGTCTCTGATATCTAGGAGCTCTGCCACGCTCAGGCACTCCGGGTCCTTCTGTGACCCTGCAGGTCCGTAGACCACCCTGTCCCGGTGAGGGTTCCACCCCTCTGCTTAGCCTCTGGGGTGATGTCCCTCAATGGGGCAGACTTCTGAAAGTTCTGATTTTGTGCTCCACTGCTCTACTACTGGCCAGGAGCTGTCCCCCCCCCCCCCCCCC
>PITA01032454.1:0-13928 GCA_004023965.1 Spilogale gracilis
TTAGACCTATTTATTTCCTTTCAGTGTGTGCGTGCGCTAATATAAATGGTACTGCTTTTAACTTCAAATTCCACTCATTGATTGCTGATACATAGGAAAGTATTTGACTTTTTTTTAAAAGATTTTATTTATTTATTTGACAGAGATCACAAGTAGGCAGAGAGGCAGGCAGAGAGAGAGGAGGAAGCAGGCTCCCTGCTGAGCAGAGAGCCCCATGTGGGCCTCGATCCCAGGACCCTGAGATCATGACCTGAGCTGAGGCAGAGGCTTTAACCCACTGAGCCACCCAGGCACCCTTGAAGGCTTTTTAAAAACATATACCTGTATACACAAAATTCTGTACGTATTTATTTACCCAGACAATTTAAAAAACTAACTAGGTATCTGTCATCAATAGGAAAGAAGTACTCTCTAAAACATGGTGAAATTTTGTCATAAAACACACGAACTACTCATTAAAAGAATAAACTGATGAGACAGAAGGCTTTATCCATTGTCACGAAATCAGCTTAGAGATAGGAAGTAAAGGGTATAGTTAAATAGAGACTACTTTGTATGCAGAGATTTTTCTCATTGCCCTTTTTCACATGGCCAACTTTTACCTGCCCTTAATTTTCCAGCTTATCATCACTTTTTTGGGAAGTCTTCCCTGACTTGCTGGGTTCTCTCCATATTAAGTCAAACCATATGAAATTGGTCAAGCATTGGCAACATAATATGCCCAACCTAATACTTCTCCCATTATACCACTTATCATATGGGATTACAAAGGATCTCTTTACTTGTGAATTTATTGTCTTTGATTGTCATCTCTGACTTGTTGTATATCTAGCTACTGATCTTTCCTAGGTATTTGTTGAATGAATGAACAAACAGTAGAGTCTCTTTGAATAAGCTCTGGTACCAGTATTTTTGTTAAAATATTAATTTGAAGATAAGAGTACCCAGAAAAATGTCCAAGTTCACAATGATATCAAATCATTTTGGGTAATAAAGCTCTAAGCCAATAGGAAGCAACACTAGGAAACTCACTTGAAGTTCTTGAATGGACAGTATTTACTTTAACTGGATAAAAGAGAAGCAAAGAATTTGGATAGAAATCAGTCATGCTTAGCAAAGGATAGCCTATAAGACACATTTACTCTTCAGAAAGGGGGTCTGATAATGATAGTAGTCTGTTTTCTATAAAGTACAGAGGCCATCAGTGTACTAGATGTTATCAGTACGAGTTAGGTCCGGATGTAGACATTTCCTGGGCTGGACCAGAGTAGCAATTCTTAATTTGTTTTCTTTTAGTTGCACTTAATTAAGTCTAGATAAATGCTTCTCAAATGTTAATGTGTGTATTAATCACTTGTAAGAATGCTCATGTTAAAATACAGATTCTGATTTAGTATATCTGTTAAAATTATGAATACTTAACAAGTTCTCAGACGATGCCCATGGGGCTGGTCCCTGGACCACATTCTGAGTAGCGAAAAGGTAGAGAATACACATTTGGAAGCAGAAGATGTCTCCTTTGCTACTATGTCCTTAATTTCTAAGTTGTTCATGTTCAGGTTTAGTAAACTTTCTTGGGCACCTATTAAGGATAAATAAGCTGGGCACTGTAGTAAGAACTTCCATTTACATATTCTACGAAACCAGCACATGTCTGGAATGCTTATTAGCATCATGTTTTCCCTTTGAAAGTGCCATTGCAGTCTAAGTTGCATATTGTTAAACTTTCCCCTTGCTCATTTGCTTGGTACATTAGTAGTCTTAATATGTTACATGTACTACATTGAACCCTGATTTGAAATTAAATCCAGACCCATGAGTTTGTGATGGGTAGATACTGAAACCATGGAGATGACTTGTAAATATGGATACTGAGCTTGAGCTTTGTAATTCCTCAGTTGGTCACAAGGCCCTGCTATAGAAGGGACAAAGTGCAGACTGAGCACAGGGGCACGGTGTGCTGGGAATTAATGGAACTTACATCAGAATTAATTGGTCACTATACGTAATGACGTACAAAATTGTTTTTGTGCTGAGTGGTAATTAGGCCTCACTGATAAAGTCATTTAACCTAATGGCAGCAATGATCCTTGCTGGGGGTCAGTCTAGGTAATGAGTGGTCTGAGGGACACATCTGGTACCCTGTGCCACAAGAAGTGAGCTGACTTCATAGCAATTATTTGGCAAGACCCTAGGCCAATTCTATTTAGCCATTAAAAATCATTCTAGTGAAAAATACTGACACGTAAAAGTTTTCAAAATTGAAAAACAGTGATAATAAGTTTCAGATAAGGTTTAAAAATTTTTAAGTGTGAATAGACGATATTTTTGGAAGGACATATGCCAAAATATTAATAATGGCTTTCTATGGAAAAATGATTAATTTATTTCCTTCTTTCTGCCTTTCAGTATTTTCTTACATTAACAACATGACTTTGAAATTTGCGGTGCATAAGGGGTAACCTAGAGGACAGCAGGAGAAGGAAAGTAAATGGGAAGTAGGGTAATCCAGGGAGAGAAATGAAACAACAGAGACTTTGGACACAGAAACAAACTGAGGGACTTGGAGGGAGGGGGGTGGGGGGATGGAAGAGGCTGGTGGTGGGTACTGGGGGCACCTATTGCATGGAGCACTGGGTGTGGGGAATGGGGAATGAATCTTGGAACACTGGAAAAAAAATTTAAGTAACAATAAAAAAAATCAAGTAAAAAAAAAGGAATTAGAGGGAAAATATAAAGGGGAGAATATGTGTGTCAATTTTATCACTGATTCTACTTGGAAGGAAAGGGCTTTAGAACTTCATTATTTCAATCATCATTTGTGAAAATTATTAAAAGATTTTGGGAACCATTCTGAAGTATAATGGGATTTTAAATTGAGGTATAATTTACATAAAATGCAAAGATATTAAGTACACAGTTGGATGAATTTTACAGTTGTAAATATCCAAGTAACTACTAGCCAATCAAGATATACAAAATTCCCTTGTACCCCTTCCAAGTCAATTCTCACCATTCAGAGGTAACCAGTTTTTGATATCTGTCACAGCAGATTAAGTTTATTTTTGGAGATTCCATAGACATTAAAATTTAAAGTAGTTACTCTTTTGTGTTTGACTTCTTCCACTTTTCTTAATGGTTTTCAGATTTGTCCATGTCGTTGCATATATTAGCAGTCCGTCCCTTTTTATTGCCGAGTAGTATTTTATTGGGTTAATATAACACAAATTGTTTCCCATCCTCCTGCTGATGGATTTTTGTATCATTGTCATTCTTGGTATTATTACGAATAAATCTGCTATGAAGGCTCTTGTCCAAGTCTTTGTAGACTTGTTTTTCATCTCTTGAATAAACACCAAAGAGAATTGTTGGCTCAAAGGGAAGATATATGTCTCACTTTGCAAGAAATTGCCAGGTTTTTTGAAGTGGTTGTAGGTCTTTACACCTCCACCATCAGTGTCAGAGCATTCCAGTAATTCTACATCCATGCTAGCATTTGTTGTCTCTCTCACATGAGAGATGGCATCTCGTTATGGTTGCCTCTTGATCATTGGCATTGAGCACATTTTCAAGTGTTTGTTGGCCATTCATGTATCTTCTTTTGTCAAGAGTCTGTTCAGGTCTTCCACTCCCTTTTATTAGGTTGTGTTCTTATCATTGAGTTGTAGGAGTTCGTTACACATTCTTCATATAAGTCCTTTATCAGATATACTTATCACAAATACTTTCTCCGACCCTGAGGCTCGCCATTTTCTTCATGGGATCTTTTCATGGGCAAAAAATTGTTAGTTGTGATGAAGTTCATATCATCAACTTTAAAAACAATGTCCAGGTTTTGCATTCAACACTAATATAGAGCCGTATCCTCCCCCAACATAGGTGGTTCCCTCACTCAACTAGCAGCCCAGCTAGCTTACTCCTAAGAAGGTCAACTGACCCTTTCTACCAGCGTAACATGGGAACATCTTAAAAATGCATAATTTCAAGCTCCATCCCAGACTAACTGGATCAAAATCTACATTTTAACAAGATCCCCTGTGACTGGTAAGTGCATTAAAGTTTGAAGAGCACTAATCTGTGCCAAAGTCCAACATCTCACAGTCAGCCTCTAGCTCCATCATGAGTTTCTTTCACATTAACGCCATAGAGATTCAACTGAATACATAGTATTCAAGCAACTTTTTTTAATTCAAGCAACCTTTTAACCTCTAACATTTTGAACATTAGAGCAAAAGAATTTGTCAGCGTGTGGCTGGGTAGATTTTCAGATTCTGTATTTAGCTCAACTCCACACACACTACTGAAGCCAGAGAGCATAAATAGAACAGCTGGGTTAGTTTATGTATTTCAGAAAACCTGTTTCCTTACCTCTCCTGAGAGACCCCTGAGTCAAGCAATGCCTTTTTCCCACCATCTGGTTAGCTCCTGTACTAATTCATTTTGTCCCTGCTCTGAAAAAGCTCCATTTAAAACTCATAATATGGTTGGGCAATTGCTTTCTTCCCCCTGTGTTCTTGGTTATTCTCAGAGAAACATATTGAAAAATACATACTTTTGTTGCCCATTAATTTGCCCTACTGTCTTTAAGCCACATCAGTGTAGGTGAATAACTAATTTAGGCCACAGCACAGTCTGCATAGAAAAGTGTTCTAATGGCACTGTATTAAACTACATTGACATCCACAGTTGAAGACATCAGATGGCTATAGTGCTATGTGAGGCAACTATTCTACTAGAGTGTTTGTTGATCACCGCATGAGACCTGCACTGGCATTCATTTGTTCCACAATGAGAGATGATAGGGCCTTGAGAAACCCTCCAAATCTTGAATGGGGTTGCCCTATATTCCACAGGCAGTGAAATCAATGACTGAAGAGTCAGCACAGTGGGTCACGGAAATCTGGGCTACAGGCCGAGTTTTTGGCTTCCTAGCTGTGTGAACTTGGGCAAATTACTTGGAGTCTCTGAGTCTCAATCTCCCTCATGTGTGAAATGGTGATAAATAAAATGTGAGGATCAAATCCGATAATGTTAAGGAAACATTTTGACAGTTTGCCTGGCCCATAATATGTGTTCAAGAAATGCAATGTTCTAGTCATTTATTTCTTGGAGCATGGTTAGCCTGGTCTGATGCTTAGAATTTGTTTTAAGTTTCTGTGCAGAGACTGTAGGCAGACATGCTCGGGGGTCTAATGGGTGGGGCCGAACGACCAAGGATGGATTCAGGACTTGTCATCTCTGCCTCCTAAAAGAAAATGCCACATCATTTCTTCTGTTTGGTTTTTCTCGAAGCAGAGTTGATGTACAATATTATAACGGTTTCTGGGGTACACCACAGTGATTGGACATTCATAGGCATTATAAAATGTTCACCACCAGAAGTCTAGCTACCGTGCATCAGGATACAAAGTTATTACAATACTACTGGCTATATTCCCTATGCTGTACTTTTCATCCTCCTGACTTACCTATTTTGTAACTGGAAGTTTGTGTCTCTTTTTTTTTTAAAGATTTTATTTCTTTATTTGACCGAGAGAGAGAGATCACAAGTAGGTAGAGAGGCAGGCAGAGAGAGAGGAAGAAGCAGGCTCCCTGCCGAGCAGAGAGCCCGATGTGGGCCTCGATCCCAGGACCCTGAGATCATGACCTGAGCTGAAGGCAGAGGCTTTAACCCACTGAGCCACCCAGGCGCCCAGGTTTGTGTCTCTTAATCCCCTTCACCTATTTCACTCATCCCCCTACCCCCTCACATCATTTTCTGAATGTGCTGTATCAGAAATCCTGGGAGAACTCTGGACATAGGCTAGAAAGGTGATAATTAAGCATGTGAAGAATTTTCTCCTTGCTAGGAAAAGATTTAAAAAAAATTGAGAGTAGCTGTTGGGTCAGATAATATTCCACATGAAGAACTGATTGGTAAAAGCACAGAAAGAGTTTTCATTTTCTGATACCAGCTCTCGGAGCAGGACTTATTTGTAAGGTTCCTTAAATTCGGCTGATTCCTGATGGGGACTGAAAGGTCTGCTGCAGACTGCTTTATTTGGAATAATGGGCAAGCATATAAATGCAGAAACACAGAAAAGCAACAGACATTTTACTGCTGTTTGTTAGGACAGTGGAAAGTCAGTCAGTGAAGTCCTTTATGGTGTGCTTCCTGAGTTAAGGTGGCCACAGACCGACCCTGCCTATATCCCCCCTTCCCCAGCAGTAGGTTTACAGTAGGTTGCAAGATGTCCCCGCCTGTTGGGATTTTATGGGAGTGTAAATTAGTGAGCTTCTATTGCAAAGGTAACAGCTTGATAGGCAATCAGCTTAATAGCTAAAGGTTACTCTTAAATATTACATTGCACATTTATTTTTATGTCCACCTTGCAAAAGTGCTTACCAAGGAGGTGTATGCCAGAAAGCATTATTGATTCAAGAGCCCTTTGCTGCATTGTGGCCCGTACTCTCATTAGGCCAGCATCTGCGATGCGAAGGACTCTCTTCCTGCAGCAGGAACTGTGTGAAAATGGCCAGGAAGATAGTGCGCTAATGACATCACACCCTTGCTCCTGCTTTTTCAGTATTGAGTGCAAATTCTCTTGGCTTTTGCCTGTGTTGTTCCTGGGAATTCAGAGGCCACCAGGGAGTGAGGGGATGTTTATCAGCCCGACTTCCTCTCAGCCCTCTGTAGCTACACTGCCTTCTTTATCCCACCTGTCTCCTACCGCCCATGCTTGTCTCTTGCTCTCCCAGTGGTCACTACGAGACTCTGGGTGGAGGTGTGTATGCCTCCACACTTTTAGCTCCCCTTTCTCAGTGGAAAGAACTATCAAGCGAGGCAGACTTGGGTTTCACACCTGGACTTGGAAGTTCACTAGCTGTGTGCCCTTGGGCTAGTGACGTCATGTCTCTGAGCCTCATTTTTCTGATCTACAAAATCAAACTATTAAGAGCTCACCCACAGAGTTAACAGGAGAATTCACTGAAAAAGTGTGTCTAATGTTTGGCGCAGTGCCTGGTACCTGCTAGTCACTTTGCAAATATTACTCTTTACCTGTTATTTCTCTAAGTGGGAAGTGGTCCCCACACCTCTCCAGGACCCCTCGGGTGCACCTCTGACCCACACAAGGACTGTCATGCGTACATGCCATCTGTCTGCTTTCCCTAACTCTGTGGGGGAACTTACTGCTGAGATTTCCCCTCTCAGTCATGACTCCCTTACTCCTTCTCTATCAGGAATCCATTATCTAATCTCTATCAGGAATCCAACCTAAATCAAGTGATAGAAAGAAATATCAATCCAGTCAAACTGGCTCTTGGGAAGTCAGAAAATAAAAGTAGCCCTGTAATCACAGTTGTTGAGGACTCTTAGTCTATAGCATCTAGAGATTAACCTCTTCTCTTACCTGGAGTCCTCTTTAATGGGACTGATTCCTTTGGTGCCGTGGCAACTGGTTTAAGTCATGGCTTTTTCTGGCACCAGCAGATCCTGGATTCTGATTGAGTTGGTAAGGAAGGGGGAGGCATAGCAGAACTGATAGCTTCCACCAGATCTCTAACCAAATGCTGCAAGGACTGGCCATGGCCAAGGCCCAGCTTCAAGGAAGAGGAGGGAGGCATTGGGCTTTATTTCACTCACTCCACAGCTTTATGAGCTTTAACCTGGCACGTTTAGAGTCACTGTTAGCCTTGTGGGGGACTCATGGTGGGAGGGAACAGTAGAGCTCCCAGGAGCCGCTGACAGTTTTCTGATGCCTAAGCTCCTGGGGCCCTATGTTTAGACTGCACTCTGGGCCCCTTGTTCCTGAACGTCCTAAAGGCCTCCAAGCTTCACAGAGCTTCCCAGAGCTTCCCAGAACTGGGAGTGGGTAAGAGCATTCATTGAACTTTACTGAATTCCCTGGAGGTGTCTACATCAACCTAAATCAAGCCATAGAAAGAAATATCAATCCAGTCAAACTGGCTCTTGGGAAGTCAGTCCACATGGATTAGACATAGAATAGAGGGACTTCCTTAGAGGTGGCCTTGTCAAAGCAACAGGCAAAAAGATCACACAGCCTTCCAAAGCAGAGTGGTGCTTTGGAAGACACGTGGGTGTGGAGCTAACTAGCAGATCCTTCGATGTGGTGACGAACTGCCAAATCCCAGGTCCCGTTCTCCTCTGATCTGCAGAACCCCTTCCCGTACAGATATGATTACTTCTGCCTTTCTTTTCTTTTTTTCTTTCTGCCTTTCTCACTACAGTGTATGTTATCACTTTCAGGAGATGAAGAAAGAAGCTGCTTTATCTGTCTTCTCCCCAGTGGCATACTTTTGGTATTATTTCAGCAGAGAATGGGGCAAACAAGAAAAGGGGCTAGCTCTGTGCCCTCCAGAAATCCCTCCACTTCCCAGGCTCGGCTTCCTCATCCAACAAGGGATAATAATAACACTCAGTTTATAGCAGTCTCATGGGGAGCAAATGAGAAGATCCATGCCTTTAGCACTGCTCCTGGCACACAGAGAAGCGAGAGTTTCAGAGATGGCTGCAGCAAACAGTTCGTTCCGGGCTGTCTTCCCTCAGCACCTCTAGAGACTGCCTCCCACGCAGCTGGTGTGCACATTCAGACATCAAGTGATGCAGGGACACTGTCAACAGGGTGATGGAAACTGCAACCGGACCAGAGGGTGGTCTAGAGGCAGAAGTAACCACGTGAGCCCAAGTGCCCATCGGGTCATTGTTATCAGCAGCTGCAAAGGTGCATGTTGGGTGACCGGAGCTCTTACAGAAACTGAATTTGTTAGAATAGCTCAACATTCTGACTCATTTAGATACATTGCCAAAGCAGAGACATGCCAACAAAAGCAAACCTGATCATTTATACATGGTTCCAGAGGTCACGAACTAGGTTTCAGATTTTCTTGAGAGCTGATATGTGTTCAGTGATGTACTAAGAATATAGGGGCTATGGGACTAGCCGCTGTCACTGGAAACCCTCATGGCCCACCGTGTGTAGATGAAACATAGCCCTCTTTTTGGTCTTCTGCTACTTGTCTTAATGGCTTCTTCATGACATGCTTCTTCCCCACATTTTTCTTACCTTTGTGACCCTCTCTGCATCACATCTGATACTCCTGTCCTCTTCCTCCCTTCCCCTTTTGTGAACTCATTTCTCTCAGGGTTTTTTTTATTTTCGCAAACACATTTCTCAAACATATTGTCTATTCTCCCGTGTCCAGTGTCGCCTCCAATTCGACCTGCCAGATTACCCCAATCGTGTCATCCCATGTCAAAGGTCTGCAGCCAGAAAGGACATCATCTGAGAAAAGAAGACTGCCCAACAATTTAAGTTGCATGAAAAGTAATGACAAAATTAAGGCTAGAATTACAGAGATGCAGGTCAGTCCATGAAAAGGGCAAAGAGCCTAGGTATCCTGACTGCTAGTCAAGAATTTTTCTCACTATAGCACACTGAAGCCCTAATCCCACCATCAGTCTCACTCCTTCTGGAAAGCTCTCTTTGATTAAATGTGTTTCAGCCTAAGTTGTGTTCTACCTCAAGTATAACACCCCATCCTCCAAAAAATTCCACCACTGCCACGAATGATCCTTACTGACATACTGTAAGAAGGTGGCATTAACTTTTTATCAAGAAATGTCTTTGTACCAAGCTCCTGGATAGACCATTGCCAATGAAAATAATCAAACTTGGAAGGAGGGACCCGGGGAGTTTGGCTAATACTTTTAACCTTTCAGGTGCTATCCATGCCTCCCTTCTTGATGACTTATGGTTATTTAGGCAAGAAGTTTTGGCTCAATCTCTGGGCTGGCCCTGCCAAGTCCAATAACGTGCCAGCAAAGAAAAACCAAAGAAAGCAGTCAGTTTTGCCTTTGGGAGCTGAGATTCTGGTTGGGAAGGTAGCATGCCTGTGAGAAAATGACTTGAGAACAAACTACTGGTGGCAAAAGCAGAGATTCCCAAGGGCCCAAGGAGAAAGGGGAAATGGAGTCTGTGCCTTATCCTGTAGCCACTTGGGTACCACTGAGGATTTTTGTGGGGTTTTGTTTTGTTTTCTTTTTAAAAAATTATTATGTTCAGTTAGCCAACATGTAGAGCATCACTAGTTTTTGATGTAGCGTTCAGTGATTCATTAGTTGCATATAACACCCAGTGCTCATCACACACGTCCCCCGCTTAATACCCATCACCTGGTTACCCCACCTCCCCACCCCTTTCCCTTCTGTCACCCTCAGTTTCTTTCCTGGGGTCCAGAGTCTCTCATGGGTTGTCTCTCTCTCTGATTTCTTCCCGTTCAGTTTTCCCTCCCTTCCCCTATGGTCCTCTGCCCTATTCCTTATCTTCCACATATGAGTGAAATCATATAATTGTCTTTCTCTGCTTGACTTATTTCACTCAGCATAATCCCCTTGAGTTCCATCCATGCCTTTGTAAATGGTAGGTATTCATAACACCGAGGATTTTTGAAAGGAAAAAGAGATGGATAAACTCTGCAAAACTATTTGGAAATACTCGTTCGACTTCAGGTGTGATTTGTTAGGGGTAGGTGGTGGCGGAAATGATGACATAAATATACATATGGGGCCAAAACATGGGGATGTGGATTTCAGGGAGAAGAAGTGGCTGAAATTGGAGTGTTTGTTTCGGCCTGGGTATTTATGGAAAACAATACACTACATTTTAAACACAAAGATCAAAAAATGTTGTTTACTTAAAATCAGTAGGCGATTCTTCAGTGATTTGGGCATATTTGACCTCATCTTCCAGTTTCATGTTTTAAAGGAAATAGAAGAAGATGAATATTGATTTCTTCTTTTAATTATGCATGAATAAGTGTCTTATATTCCTGTGACTATCTTGCCTTCTTTAAGCCTAAATACAACTAAAACATTATTTCTTGCTAAATTAACAACATCAAGTGAATTTTTAATTTTTATTTATCGGGGGGGTTGGTGCCTGGGTGGCATAGTCAGTTAAGCATCCGACTCTTGGTTTCAGCTCAGGTCATGATCTCAGGGTCATGGGATTGAGCCCCATGTGGGGCTCCATGCTCAGTGGGGTGTATGTTTGGGAGTGTCTCTCTCCCTCACCCTTTGCCCTTCCCGCCATGCTCACTTTCTCTCTCAATTAAATAGATAAATTAAAAAAATAAAGTGACTATTAAAAAATAAGCTCTTTCCCCTGACAGTAAAACCCTTTTTATTTTCCATCTTTCCTTCTGGACTTAATCCTTATATATAATTTATTTTACATGATTGTCATTGCAGTCACTTATGCAACTATCATTTAAGCCTACATACTAAATAAGTGCATTTTAATTGAAAACTCACAAACATGAACAAAAATGTTGCAAAATAGAGTTTAAAATAAAATGCTAGGGCGCCTGGGTGGCTCAGTGGGTTAAAGCCTCTGCCTTCGGCTCAGGTCATGATCTCAGGGTCCTGGGATCGAGGTCCGCATCGGGCTCTCTGCTCAGCAGGGAGCCCGCTTCCTCCTCCACTCTCTCTGCCTGCCTCTCTGCCTACTTGTGATCTCTCTGTCAAATAAATAAATAAAATATTAAAAATAAAATAAAATGAAATAAAATGCTATATTGACACAACTTTGTAATGCTCCCCAAACTGTCTCTAAACTACACCTAAAGTCACACAAGGTGTTAGAAGACCAACTCACATTTCACAAGCTTAAAGCCTGACATCCAAAGAACATAGAGCGCCGATATTTTTTTAGGGTCATTATACTCCCCATGAGATAAAATGGGCTTTAAGGGAGGTGCGTGGGGGGGGCGTGGTGAGACAGGGGTAATGCTCCCAAGAATAATGCCAGGCACCATGCTAAGCAATTTGAATACATTAATGATCTCATTGGGTTCTTACAGCATCCTAATGGGATAGGAATTATCATCATTTTCTATAGAAGGAAACCAATACGAGAAAGATTAGTGACTTAGCCAAGACCACAAAGTTGTTAGGTAGAAGAGAGGGATTTCAAGTTTAGGTTGGCCTCATTCCTGTGTCCGAACTCTTAACTGACTCTCAAGATACTATTTTCAACTTTAACAGGAAAGGAGCTATTTTTGTTCCTATTTAGCATCTTGCTTTGGGCTCCCATGTCACTTTTCCTTTCAGTAGCAGCAACCCTATAGAATCCTTGATCAGAGCCATCAGTGGGGTGACCAACAACGTGGACTGACTTCAAATGCATAAATCCCATGGAAGGCAGGATGGTGAGAACCTGCCCCAGCCAAGCCTTTGGAGGATTCTACCTCATAGAACATTGCTTCTTCCTCTAATGATGTTGACCCCAGTTTCTAAGCTGCTGAGATCACTTACTCACATAATCCATGTCTCCTCATATTTCCATATTACAGAACCTACTGGGCTTTGAACAAATATTCTTTGAGTACCTCGTCTGTGTCTCGCCTCATACTCGATCAGCCCTTGTCACTGTCATTTGTGTTTGCACAGATGTCGTTTCTTTCATTGGAGCTTCAATTATTATTACTTTTAAATCTTGCTGCTTGCTTCCCCCTATTGTGTATTTGGAAAAACAGAAACTGCCTTAGCAGTTTCTCTTGGGCAGTTTGGGTTAGCTGCGCCGGGCACCGTCTAGTCACTTTCCTGATGGGCTGGTCCTTGAGAAGAAGTCTTTTAGACTCAGGCT
Organism: Spilogale gracilis; assembly: GCA_004023965.1. NCBI lineage: Eukaryota > Metazoa > Chordata > Mammalia > Carnivora > Mephitidae > Spilogale > Spilogale gracilis. Next base: position 12,648 of record PITA01032454.1, read on the forward strand.
CAGTGCTCTGTGTGGAGACAAGGCCAGCAGTGATGTCATACGGGGCCTGGGCTTCAAAGGGCCTCAGACTTGGTTAAATTCTCTGCTGTTGGTGACTTGAAATTCTTAATGACTTTTGAACAAGGAGCCTTGCATTTGCGTGCTACACTTGGCTTCACAAATCACAGAGATGTTCCCAGAAGGGGCCATGGCCCACTGCACCAGGGGAGCTGTGCCCACACAAACAATCCTTTCCAGCCTCACCTCAAGTCCCGCATAGAGGATTGAAGGCCAGTGAGAAGACATATGGCCAGTTCACCACACTCAATGGAAGTCTGCTCTCCCTCCGGTATCCAGTGGTAAACACCTTTGAGTTATCTTAATTTTGCCATTTTCTCTGCAGTCAGACATCTTCCAGGTATAGAGAAGTCAAGTCAGAAGGGGTGGCTTACATTTTAGCTCTACCACCTGCTCACAAGATAATCTGAGTAAGCCACTTCATGTCTTGGGGCCCCAGTGTTCTATCTGGAAAATGGAACTAACAGTGTCCGCCATACGTACCTGAGGGACGTGCGTGAGACTCCGATGAGATCGTGTATTGGAATACCACTGAGTGCCATTCAAGCTTTGGGGACCAGGATGATTGTTTATTCTTTCTAAGGTTTGTGTACAATAGCTTAAAAGTCATCCTATTTAACAGAAGAACCAGTACTGATTATTAAAACTGTGAGAGTTAGGAAACTCACGAAGAAAAAGATCAAAAGAAATAGGAAAACTTGCAGAGAATGTCTGGCATTTCTTGTGTTGGAAGCTATCAAAGTAACTAGCAGTCATGATATTGTCAAGTTCCTGTTTCAGTTCTCATTAATTTTAAATAACAATTAAGATCTCAGGAGCATCCTTTCTCGGCTGCAAGTCTATTGGGTTTCTGCACATTAGCCTAACACTTCAGAAAGTAGGAATGGAAATAGTTGGGAGGAATTGGTGCCTACTTGTCTAGCTTCCACATGTCTTGTACTCCTCTTTTTCCTGTCCTTCTGCTTATCGACAGCTTTTAAATCCTTGTTGTTGTTGTCTTTAAAAAAAGAAAGAAGTATTTATTTATTTATTTTTTTTTTATTGTTACTAAATTTTTTTTTCCAGTGTTTCAAGATTCATTCCCCATTCCCCACACCCAGTGCTCCCCGCTTTAGGTGTCCCCAGTACCCACCACCAGGCTCTCCCATCCCTCCACCCCCCTCCCTCCAAGTCCCTCAGTTTGTTTCTGTGTTCAAAATCTCTGTTGTTTCGTTTCCCTCCCTA
>PITA01032455.1:0-13930 GCA_004023965.1 Spilogale gracilis
ACAGACACACTGCAGGAAAAGAAAACTGTAGACCAACATCCATGAAGAACAAGATGCAAAAACCCTCCATGAAATACTAGCAAACAGAATTCAGGAGCACGTCCAGAGGACTACAGACCAGGACCAAGTGGATGTTTCTGAAATGGACCGTGTGATATGCCGCCCGCACAGAATGGAGAGGGAGCCGCGTGGTGATCCCTACTGACGCAGGTCTGCAAAGTGTTCGACAAACTTCAAATTTATGTAGAAAAGCATTTGACAGGACACCTGGGGGGCTCAGTCGGTGAGCGACTGCCTTCGGCTCAGGTCCTGATCCCAGGGTCCCCGGATCGAGCCCCACGTCGGGGTCCCTGCTCGGCGGGAAGCCTGCTTCTCCTTCTGCCTGCTGCTCCCCCTGCTTGGGAGCTTTCTCTCTGATAAATAAAATCTTTAAAAAAAAAGAAAAGAGAAGCATTTAACAAAATTTCATGATAAAAACACTCAACAAACTGGAACAGAAGGAAGCTGCCTCCACATGGTAAGAGCCATAGGTGAAAACCCGCAGGAAACATCGTGCTCAGCGGGGAAAGACTGGAAGCATTTGCTCTGAGATGCGGAACGAGGCAGGGCTGCTCACCCCTTCCATCCCACACGGTCCTGGGCGGTCTCCTCAGAGCAGTTAGGCAAGAAGATAAAAGAAAAGTAGGCAAGAAGAATGAAGGCATTGCACAATGGAAAGGAAGAAGTAAAATTATCTCTGCCTCTGATGTAAACCCTAAAGACGACCACACACCAGGCCTGCTTAGGACTGACGTGTGATGGTGACAAAGTGTCAGGACACAGTCAACACACAGACGCTGTTTGTGTGCGTGAACAGTGAACAATCTGAAAGGGAACCACAAAACAGCTCCATTTACAATCGCATCGAAGAGAAGAAAATGTGTGGGAAGCATCGCACGGGGACAGCACAAGCTGACAGAGGCTGGGACCTTGGGCCGCTGCGGCGGTGACCGGGCCCTCGGGGGCTGGAGCCGCGGCGCTGCTCGGAACCCTGATGCCCTGCTCTCCAGAGACAGAAAAACGCACCCTGAGCTGCATATGGAGCCTGAAGGGACACCGAGGACTCGACAAGTCTTGAAGAGAACACACGCGTCACCCCCGCTGAGAAGCCCGAAGCTGGGTCAGGCAGACCCGCCGCGCCCGTCTCTGGGGAGGCGAGGGGGCCGCCGTCCTCACCGCCCAGCCCGGCCTCCGCGGCAGCAGCGAGGGCAGCGGCACAGCCCGGGACGGCGTCGACGGGAGCCTGGCACCGGCACGCGCGGAGCTGCCCTGGGCGCAGCCTTGGTCTCGGGAATTCCTGGGAGGAAAGAAAGTCTGGCTGGGCCACGGGGAGCCCACAGAATCGAAGATTTAAGAGACATCCGCGGACGCCACGTGGGGATCCCGCGGGGCCCTGATCCGGCCGGTCAGCGGGAGAACCTGCCCCACAGGGGCGCGGACGGCGAGCCGGGCGGAGGGGGAGGTTGGCAGGGGTCAGCGAGGCCGTCACCGCGGCGTGGTGGCTCCGGGGGCTTTAGGTCCTCACGGGTGAGAGGCGCGACCGAGGTCCTGAGGGGCGACGACCGCGGATCAGGAGCGTGCCTTAACGCCATCCGGGGGGAACTGTGTGGGTTAAGTGAAACAAGACTCGGGTCACCACACGATTCCCTCGTTTTGCGTACTTAAGTTTTCCATAAGAGGAAGTCTCCTGGAGAAGGGGGTGACAGCGTCTCTGGGTGCCGGCTCTTCATACACATCACCCAATCTCCGCTAGCCCCCGATAAAGTGGGCACCATCACCATTCGCCCTCACAGACAAAGAAACTGAGGCAAAGAGCAGTCTCGGACCTTGCCCAGGGCCACACTGAAGGTCCGCGGCCGCGGAGATGAGCCCAGACGGTGGTCCTGGAGCCCAGGCCTGGAAGCACCACCCGATAATGCTTCCTAAAGGGAGAGCACTGATAGTCGCTATGGCCTGAACGTGTCCCCTAAAAATTCATATGCTGGAACCCTGGCCCCCGGGGTGATGGTGCTAGGAGGTGGGGCTGGGGCGGTGACGAGCTCGTGCCTGTGGAGTCCCCGCAGGGGACCCGTGTCCTCACACAGGACTCACAGAGCATCTCGTCCCTTCCACCAGAGAAGGACACAGGGCAGGTGGCTGTCTGCAACCCCAGAATGGTCCGCCCTAACCCCACCGTGCTGGGGCTCTCCAGCCTCCTGAACCGTGCAAAATAAATTTCTGTTGTTTCGATATTTTATCGTAGCGGCCCAAACAGACTAAGATGATGGTCCGGCAGGGAGACCGCCGTGGAAGGCACAAGTCAGCAGGAAGGAAGAGGCAGCTAGCTCACTGCCTTACACAAGGGACGCCTCAGAGTGGTTCCACCCAGAGCCAGGAGAGCCGGCAGCTGCACCCTTCCCCCGGAGGCCCGCAGCGTCCCAGGCACAGAGCGGACGGCTAAGGCGACCACAGCCCCGCGAGGCAGCCAACCCCACCGTTTCCCCGTGTCGCGGGCGACCACCTGGGGTCTGCCAGCCTGTCCATGCTCACGCAGCTAAAACACAGCTCAGTGCACAGCAAGTCTTTCCTAGATATGTCCCCTGAGGCGAGGGAAACAAAAGCAAGAATAATCAAGAAGTGTCTGCACAGCAAAGGAAAAAATCAACAAAACTAAAAGGCAACCTATAGAATGGGAGAAGATATGCGCAGATGACGTGTGTAATATGCGGTCGGTGTCCAGTCCACACGGAACCGGCGTAACTTGAAACCCCAACCAAATACCCCAGTCTAAAAATGGGCACAGACATTTTCCCAGAGAAGACCTCCCGGCGGCTAAAGACACAGGAAAAGCCGCTCCACACCCTCAGCATCAGCGAAGCACGCATCAGAGCTGCAGGGAAATACCACCTCACAGCAGTCCGAACACCTAAAATCGCCGTGAGCGTAAGTGCTGGCGAGGGCGAGCCGAGAAAGAGCCCTCTCCGCGGAGCGGGAGCGCGAGCCGGTGCAGCCTCTGCGGAGAACAGTAGCGCCGGCGCCCCTGGCTGTTCATGCAGAGGATACAGAAGCTCTGGTTCCAAGGGATTCCTGCCTCCCATCATTTACAACAGCCAAGATGTTCCATTATGGAAACAGCCCGAGTGTTATGAGCTCCTGATGGATAAAGATGTGGGATTCACACACAACGGAATGCTACTCAGCCCAGAAGGACCCGGAATCTTGCCATTTACAGCAACGTGGGGGAAGCTGGAGAGTAAAAACGCCGAGTGAGACCCGTCAGCCCCAGGAAGACAGATGTCATATGATTTCACTCATATGTGGAATTTAAGAAACAAAACAAACGAGCAAAAAGAAAAAAAAAAAAGAGTGACCAACCAAGAACTGGAGCCTCATAGAGAACACAGTGACGGTCACCAGAGAGGAGGTGGGTGGAGGAAATGCGTGACGGGGAAGAGGGAGGGCACGAGTCGTGATGAAAAAACAAAAATAAAATGAAATGAAATGACATGAAAAAAGAGGATGCCATGGGAAGAAACAATGGAAAGATATCTCTGAGGCTGAACACAGACTTTTGATGAAAATTCTATTTTTTCAATAAATACTAAAAATTGCTAAACACATTCAGAATCAGGATGCTAACACATAACAACTCAAAGGTGACTAAAAATACAAAAGAAAACCATTTCAAGAAATGACCCATCTACACGCCCAAATCCTTCTTACCCATAACAGAATAAAGAAGTGTCTCCTATTCCAAAATATCTTCCCCACCCGTTCAACCACCCTCTGCCTTCCGTCTTTAGATCATGTTTCTTTCATTTAAATTTTTTTTAATTTTTTGCCTTTTTTTAAAGTAGGCTCCCCATCAAGCATGGAGCTCAACCTGGGACTTGAACTCAGGACCCTGAGATCAAGACTTGAGCTGAGATCAGAGTCAGATGTTCAATGAACTGAGTCACCCAGGCACCCCACATATTGCCTTAATTTAATATGCTTCAGGCTCCTGCAAAAAGTAAAAAAAAGAGAGTAAATAACATAAAGCACAATTCAGTGAAACACGCCAGGCCATAGAATGCCAGGTTTTTCCCCAAACCATGAGCTGTGTTTCTCTACTTTCCCACTTGGCTCAAGAGTGTCCCCCATGACTTGCTGAAGCTTTCTCTCCAGAGGCGCCATATCGTTAAAGAAAGAGCGTGAGAGCCGTGTACGCTTGTGGTCCAGCTCCCGGATCCCCAGTTTCCAGGAAGCAGTTACAACCCCCTGAGCCCCGTAAGGCGTCCGCTGGGGGGAGCTGGGGGATGAATACAGGGGACCTCTCTGTACTATTTTTGCAACTTTTTGTGAGTCTGTAAATATTTTGAACTAAAAGATTTAAAAGAAATCATTGTATGCCAGAGCTGGGAGGATCGATGGGACCACACTTGGTGATTTCAACTTCCTCCTTTTTTGCAAGAAAACAGATGGAGAGACTCACCCGAGGTAAGGTCTCAGTTAAAAGGGGGCTCCCACCTCTTCCTCGCTGACACTCACCGCAGCAGCCCTGCACCCCTGCCCTCAGTTCTCCCCCTCTGGTCCGACGCTCCCTTCCTGCTCCCTCACCTTCTGCCATACAGTGGGGCAACCGCAGAACGGCCCTTCTGGTTTGCTCAGGATGGGCACAGCGTGGGCCGTGGCTGGGCACCTGCTGGGCTCGGAACTTAGGGCCCCTCCCGCGCCCGCCCCTTGGCCTGCTGTGTCTTTCGTTCCATTATCACACTTCAAAATCCTTAAAAAAATAACAGAGCAGAAGGAACTTTGCCATTACCATGCTCAGAAAGGTCCAAGGTTCAGATCTCTTTTTATCTTGTTCCCTGGGATTTGCTGCGGTCACTTGCCCGAGTGTGGCTGCCATATGTCCCTTCTCACAACAATCAATTCACAGAGGCACCCAATGAACCCCGAGTGCTCCTTGGGAGGTGTCACTTGTGACTGATCCATTTCAAGGAAAGTGCTACTAGGAGTGGCTAAAGGAGCAGAGATGCAAACGTTAACATTTGTTTTAAGTTTTTATTTTTCACTTTCAATGGCCTTTTATTTCCACGTCGGGGAGCGAGAGGAGAAGTGCATCATCGAAGACCTCCCGAGGGACACGCTGGTAACAGGTACGGCCGAGCTCCCCTGAGTGCGCCACGCAATGTGTCATTTCAGGGCGCCGTGCTGATTTCTTGGTGCGCATATTGCTCGGTGCTGAGGTTCATGCTGCCGCTGTCCTCTTGAGAGACTTTGTTGAGTCATGCCTTTGGAGTGATTGCTGATTCATAAACCGGGAAACAGACACCACAGTGCAGAATCCAAGCCTGATTTGTTTTTCTGGTTGTCAGGTTTCCTCGAGTCAAAGGGTTTCTGGCACCATTGATCATGCTGATTATGGTTGAATTCTCAAAAGATAAGTGATGTCTCCGGCCTGGTCTGGGGGGGACGGGGCGGGTGTCCAAGCCGCAGCCCCCGCAGGCCCCGGCAGCCGGTGGCACCGGATGCACGTGTGCGGAGCCCAGACTGCTTCCCAAGCAAAGCGGCCGCCGGCGGGCTGTCCCACAGGGACTTCTGCCCATCCCCACACCGCCCCCGACCGCCCCGCAGCCCAGCTCGCCTGGCCCCCTCCCCAGAAGTGTGGGCAAACAGGACATTCAACACCGAGGTCCAGCCCACATCAAAGCCCCTGGTTTCAGCGCAAAAGACGAAGAAACAGCAGAATCTAAATCCAGCAGAGTTCTCCAGAAGAGCCCATCACGTATTTTTACGTCCAATTCTGTCTTCCGTTAACTGGTGCCACACCTCCTCTCCATTCCCCTTGGCCATTGCGTTTGGGTGTTAGGGTGCACACTGTTGACCTGCGAACGTCAGCCATGCAGCGGTCCGCGGAGCCAAAGCCAGAGAGGGCAGTGCGAGCGCAGGCTGGGGAGGAGTGGGGCGGGCGGAAGGCAGGGGGCGGAGAGCCGGGTGCTGTGGGCGCCCACGGGGGAGAAGCCGCGGGAGGAGCAGGGCGGGCGGAAGGGACGGGACGGAGAACCGGGTGCTGGGCGGGCGCCCACGGCTGCGGTGGCTGCTGCGGGGAGAAGCCGCGTTTGGGACCCCGTGCTCGGAGCGGGGTCCCCTAAGAGTTGTGCGGCCTTGGGCAAGCTACTGAACTCCCGGCTTCATTTGTGAAATGGGATAAAAATAAGGACACCTGTCTCTTCTTGTCGTGATGATGGTGGGATGGATATTTGCAAAGCTCTTCGAATGCAGCCAGACACACAGAACATCAGGCTAAGTGTTTGCTCATGCCCCCACCCCCAGCTCTCATCCCAGGGGATGCGGGACTCAGGTGAATAGTCCGTGGCCGCCAGACATTTTCCTAGTAACCTGTGAATTTCAGCTTGCTTTTAAAGGAGCAGAGAATAAGTCAGGGGGACAGGAGTAGCCTACCCACCCTTCCTGCTGTTTCCTTGCCCACCAGCTGATTAGACATGTCCCGGGACACACCCATGGCGGTGAGCCCGGGGAACGCCTGGCCCACCAGAGGGGTCTGCGGCCGGAAGACAGATGCAACCAGGCGGTACTGTGCAGCCACAGGGAGGAAGGGTCTCATGCTCACCAGCCCCACAGCCCGAGCCAGGAGCTCTGCTACTCCTCACCCAAACTGTCCTGTAATCGTCCTTCCCAGCTCCGAATGTCCCTCGCCCCGCCTCCTCAAGCCTCCATTTCTGTCCTGCCCATTCTGTGGTCTTCTTAGCCATCCCCCTTATGCAGTTATTTAGGGGTAGTGCTCAGCCCCCTGAAGTGTGCTGTAACCACAGGGAAATTGTAGAGACGCGCTGGCTCACATGTTTCAGTATTTTTAAAGACAGAATATGGTCTTGGGGCGCCTGGTTGGCTCAGGCAGCACAGGTGTGAGTCTTGATCTTTGGATCATGAGTTTAAGCCTCACGCTGGGTGTAGAGATTACTTAACATAAATAATGAAATAAAATTTCTTAAAAAACTTAAATGCCACAATTATAAAACATTATTAATAAAAAAAAAGAGAGAGAACATGGTTCTTAGATCCCATAATATGCCAATGGAGAAAAAAATACTTGATTAACCCTCCACCTGAAAAAAAGGCAAGAAAGAAAGGATAAGAACAGGGAACAAATAGGGAAAATAAACCTCACATAGCAATATGGCAGGCTTAAACCCAACTACATTTTATAATACACTAAGTGCAAATGGGCAAAACTCTCCAATTAAAAGACAAAGATCATGAGACTGGACTTAAAGATAAAACAACTATATACTGTTCCCAAGTGAAACACTTTGTTTTCTCGAGGGAGAAGGAGCAGAGGGAGAGGGAGAGAGAGAATTTCAATCAGCCTTTGGGACCAGCGTGGAGCCCGACACAGGGCTTCATCGACCAGAGATCATGACCTGAGCCCAAATCAAGAATCAGACTCTTAACCAAATGAGCCCTCCAGAGGCCCCCCAAATGAAACACTTTAAATATAAGGAAAAGTTGAAAGTAAAAGGGTAGAAAATTTACGACACCAAGGATTCTGGGAGTGAAAGTCACAACGGCCTGTGCTGGGTTTCACAGTAGGACCGACCATGTGTGCTGGTGTTTCCTACTTGACTATCTGAGTTTCTCCAGAAAGAATCGTGAGCGTCTGAGCACGCCAAAGCATCAGTCGAGTCTATGTTCTTACCGTTATTTTTCCTTCAACTATGATTGTATCTTGGATCATCGGCCTACTACTTTGATGTGCCAAATAATGTAATAGCATTCCCCAAAACACAATTCTCAAAGGTTTCCTCTCAAAATCTCTTTTATGAAGAAAGTTCATTGCACATGGACCCTCTGCTTTCTTGTTCGTCATATGCTGCAAGCGCCTCGCTCTCAGCCAGGACCTTGGCTCCGGCCGCCTGCCCAGCCCGAGCGCGTCCCTGAGGGCCGGGGCCGGCGTCGTCGCTGTTCTCAGTATCCGCACTGCCCGAGCCAGAACATGGCTCTGTTTCCATTCCCTCCACTGTCCACGGAATTCCCGACCACATGGTCGCAAACGCATGCACCGAACTGCTTGGTTAAGAAGCGCCCACACAGGGTCCTTCCCCCGCTTACAGTTAATTTCTAGATCACCATGAAAGTGAAAACAGGAATTGTAAGGTCTTCGGGGGATCACTGGGGATCTGAGACCCTGCCCGATACCCCTGGTCCGGAGAGCACACGTCTCGCTGTCTCTCCACCTCTGAGGTACAGAGGAATCCCGTGAGAGACACCGCCTGGGAAGTTGGAGGGAAATGACCTCAGAGCCCGTCGCCCAACTCTGCCCCGATGCGTGTTCGCTTCCTGGGACTTCAGATAACCAGAGTGTGAGGACTCCGAGGAGCCGGCCCTGTGAAGCCGTCGCCAGGGGAGGCCGCCGAGAGCACCACAGAAGAGCGGGGGCTGGGCTTTGGCACCAACCTCCTTTGTCGCCCAGTAGCTTGGTGACTTGGGCTGTTTCTTTATCGGTAACCGGGAGCTCAGGCCTGCCCCGGGCGCCGCACAGCACCTGGCCTGGCCCGGGGCCAGACGCCGCTGCTCACCTGTTAGTTCCCACCCTCGGGGCGCTGGTCTCTAACCTCATCAGCTGGGCCTCCCGGCTCTGCTCAGAACGACTAACACAGGTGTTTGTGTGGCCCCAGGCCCACCCAGCCCCCTGGCCCAAGAGGAAGGACACCGCCTGAGAAGCCGGGAAGAGCCCCCCGAGCCGCTCAAGGGAGCTGGAGCGGACCGAGAGGCCCCCGCACCTGTGCGCCCCCCAGGCCAGGGCACTGCAAGCAGACTCAGGATAACAGCATCCCAGGTCCGTAAACTTGCTCAGAAACCTCAGGGTCAAGTACATTCTGGCTTCTTACATTGTTTGTCTTCTTAGTAATGTTCTTTGATAACAGGTTCTAGATGGTCATGAATGGGAAAAGGGAGCGCGGCCTTTCTGGGGGAGAGAGCAGGTGAGAGGGAGGGAGCTCGGAGACAGCTTGGAAACAAGGCTGTGGGTTTCTTTGTAAAACGCAAGTGCTGAGGGAGGGCAGGGCACCGGGGGCACAGCTCCCGTAAGGTGCGAGACCGCTCACCGGCAAGGAAATAATCAGAATTCCGAACCAGTGGAAGTTTGCTCCTGGGCGTTCCCCTTCAAAAGGTCCCTGGATTTGATTCGTTTTGCCAAAGTACTCAGGATTTCTGTTTTTGATTCAGAGTACAGACCCTGTTAGAAACAGGAGACAGGAAAAGAGGAGGGCATCACCCAGTTAAAGATCAATCTCATTCATCCCTTGGAGAAGTTCCAACCGTGTCTTAGGTTTTGTTTTTGTTTTAAGATTTTATTTATTTATTCGACAGAGAGAGAGAGAGAGAACGAGCACAGCAGGGGGAGCAGCAGGCAGAGGGAGAAGCAGGCTCCCCACTAAGCAGGGAGCCCGATGCAGGACTCGGTCCCAGGACCCTAGGATCACGACCAGAGCCGAAGGCAGACGCTTGGCCGACCGAGCCTCCAGGCGGCCCACCCAACCCTGTCTTGAGGGGAGACCACACCACACCTCAGGGGAGTGTCAGGTCAGGGAGCCTCTGAAGCCGACCCTGAGCCAAGGATTCTAGTGCAAGTAGTTCATTGAGGAGATGCTCTGAGGAGACGGAGGGAAAGCAGCTAGGCCCGGGGGCATTTCAGACGAAGCCCGGTCTCAGGCGGAGCGCAGAGGGGGGAGCGCAGGAACACGCAGTAATACTGCAGACGCACGACCCGGCGTTTCCACCGCTCCGGAGACCCCCTGTGCCCCACGGTCACGGCCAGCGCGGAGGTCCCCGGGGTCCCTGGGCGGATGGACAGATAGACAGAATGTGGTCGCCACACAATGGAATGTGATTTAGGCACAAGAAGGAATGAAATAAATAACAGGGAAATTCTGACACTTGCTCCGAGGCGGGTGAACCGGGAGGCAGCACGCCGCTGAGCTGCGGGGCCGGGGAAGGAGCAGCCCCGGCGGCCCCGCGCGTGTGAGGCCACGAGTAGAGCAGGGGGGCCAGCGCAGGGGCCGGCACTGCCTAGTGAGGACGGAGTCTCTGTCTCGGGGGATGGAAACGGCAGGGTGGCCGCCCGGTGTCAACGCTCCACATACCACTGAACTGCACAGCTCAGCTACGGTTAAGATGTCGGATGTGGTTGCGTGTGTGTTACCATGATTCTTAGGACATTAAAACAATGGGTCAGCTGTCCCCCGCGGCGGCTGTCCCACCTCCTGGCCGGTGTCCTCTCGCACCACCCACCGGGCAGGGGGCTCTAAGGCTCCAGGACCCTTGCCGTCCCTGGCTCCCTGCACACGGTGCTCCTCGGGGCTCATGGTTGCTGCAGAGCCGCCGTGGCCCAGAGCCCGCAAACAGCTAGTGAAGGGGTGCAGAGGGTCGGGAGCGGGTCCGAAGCGTGTCATCGTGGCTGCGGGGACGCGGATCACGGCTGCCGTGTGCCCGGTGCAGGGAAAGCGCTCGGCCCCCAGGGTGTTCCTGGCTTCACTCGATGCCTCCCTGCCGCCCGCCCTGCTTCAACACCTGCGTTCCTAATGGCGCCAGTTTGGGAGAAGCGTCTGCACTGCCGATCGTCACTTCTCAGTGGCAAAATGGCGCGCACCCAAGCATAACTGCGAAGGTAGGGTGCCCACGGCCTTCACACTGACGGCGCCAGCCAGCACAGAGGCGAGCTGGGGCCCGGGGCTGGCTGGGACGCGCATGTGGGGAAGCAGAGGCAGGGTCCCCGCACGCCGGCCACGGGGTTCACCACGGTCTGGGTTTCCCTGTGGCCCAGGTGAGCCCCGGAATCCGCCGACCGAGACGCGCGCCTCAGCTCGCTCACAGCGGCCCCACCAGAGCTGCCGAGACTGGACGGGGCTCAGGTGCCCCCAGCGCACAAGCACAACGTGGCCACGTCTCCGAACAGCGGCCGGCACAGCGGCAACAGCTCTCTCCCTCTCCCTCTCTCCCCAAGGCCATGGGGTGAGTGCTGTGGTTTGTGGTGAGGGGGCCAAGGCCCTGGATTTGGGAATCAAGCTAAGTTTTAGTCCTGGCTTGGCCCTGCATCATCTGAACGGATTCTGATCAGCCGATCAGCGGCTGTGGCCTCAGCCCCTCACTGGTAGAAGTGCGGATCATTCTCCCGACATGATAGGGCTGTAGGGTTCAGTGGGAGCCAGTGAGGACACTGCACATCGAAAGCCCAACAGTAAGGTCAGAAATAATTGATCTAGTGTTTACAGCACCCTTAGGACACGATGCGTTCTGCGTTAAACATGCACTCTTCCTGCGCTGACAGGTGGGCCGTTCCATGTTCTGACGTTACCCGAGGGGCCAGGGCCTTCCCAAGTGTCCCTGGGCAGAGCAGACACCTGCTGCTCTCGGGCCGCGCCGGCAGCCTGTCCCGCCGCGGGCAAACCGGCTCCTCGGATCCGGGATCCCGGGTGACGGGCGAGAGCGGTGCTTCTCTACTGCCATCTGGTGGCAGCTCAGGGACAGAACGCCTCCCGCCCTCTGCGCTCTCCTGCCTTCGGGCTTCTGGGGGGCACGTTCAGGGCCAGCAGAAATGGCCAAGCCCCGGAAACCACTCTCACAGCTGGCAGGAGCGCTGGCGCTCTAACAGGGGGCCCCACTGGCACTACTCATTCCACATCTTCCTTGACCGTGTCCTGTGGGACACGCACGCATTCACAGAACCTTACAGAGCCCCCACCCCGACATGGCCTCAGCTTCTTGTCCACAAGACAGGAACGCGGTGCCCCCTGAGCTCTAGCACCCTGCAGAGTGCGACAGGGCCACTGCCCCCCCCCAGGGCAGCCGGCGTGCTGGGGAGAATGGCCCAGTGTGGGCAAGTGTGGGAACAGCAACAAGAACGAAGTCCCGGAGAAATGGGAGGGGACACCCCAAGCCCTCCAGCAAGAGGCAGAGCAGCAGGGAGAGTGGCAGAGGGGTGAGAGCACTGGGCGGTGTGAAAAGGGGGACAGGGCCAGTCCCGCTTGAGCGGCAGGGGCAGGGTGCAGGAAGTGGGCCAGGAGGAAGACGGGGCGCGGTTCCCAGAGTGGGAGACACTGGAAACAGATTTCCCGCTGGCCAACCGTTGTGAAGGCCCCGCCGGCCGGCCCTGTGTCCTTCAGAAACTTGCAGCTGCTTCAGCAAAGGTGCCTGACCGGGCCTGGGGCTTTCTCGCTCAAGCTGGTGAACTTTCCGTCTCGTACTTGAAAGGAAATGTGTATCCCCCTCTTGCTGGGGGTGTGCTCTGGTGATGTCAGGAAGACCCCGCTGCTCGGTGCACTCAGCCCTGCTCCCGGCCGGCTGGCTCTCCCACCGCGACGGGCACGGGCGGCCCAACCACAGTTGTGCGCTTGTCTACTTCTCTTTCCAGTTGTCTTACTTCATGCGTTTTCAAACTGTTTGTGCTTTTAGGGTGGTTGTCTTCTGAGTAAAAGGACCCCTTTTCATTGTGCAACGTCTTTGTCCTTGGTAATTTTCATTGCTCTGAAGTCTACTCTATCTGATTCTTACAGAGCCACTCAGGATTTCTTTCATTAGCATCAAAATGGTATACCTTTTTTATCCTTTTCCTTTTAACCTCCCTATAGCATTATATCCAAAGCGACTTCCCTGTCACTACAGAATAGTTGGGTCATTAAAAAAAAAAACCCATTCAGACGATCTTTGTCTAATCTCTGTTTAGACCATTTACATATAATGTAATTATTACATGTGATGTATATTGTTAGGATTTAGGTCTGCTATTGTATTACTTTTTTCTTTTTCTCCCTCTGCTTTTTGCTCACATTTTCCATTTCCTAGCTTCCTGTGGGTCACTTGAATGTTTTGTAATATCCCATTTTTGCTTTATCTGTAGTATTTTTCACTATGTATCTTTGTATAGTTTTTATTAGTGGTTGCTGTAGGGATTGTAATACGCATGCTTATCACAAAGATCCATGTTTCCTCATTTCAAGAGGAATGTAGAGACCCTCCTACCATGTGCCTTTGTCCTCCCCGCCTTTTAAAATATAGTTGTCATAAATATAATCTTTACAGACATTGAGAACATCAGACAATATTATTTATATTCTTTGCTTCCACCTCTCAAACAACTTTAAGAATAGATAATGTTCCGCTGTCGTTTCCCTAGTTGCTCTTTCCATTATTTTCTCTTCGTTCTTGGTGTTCCATCTTTTCTTGTCATTTTCTTGGAAGTTCTTTGAATAACTTCCTTAAGCAACTATTTTAAAGCAGGTGTTCTGGAGAAAAATTCTTAGTTTTCCTTGACCTAAGAATACCTTGCCTTCATTCTGGAGGCGACCCTTCGTGGACCGAGTGTTCGACAATTCCATCAACACGCGCCGCTACCTTCCCGCCTCCACGATTCTCATGCGTAACATGCTGCTGTTCAAACTCCGGTTCCCCAACAGTGAGGTGTGGTTTCTCTCCACGTTCCACTTATATTTTTTTGTCCTTTAGAAAGGAGCCTGGAGGCAGGCGGAGCCCCCGCCCTACCCCCCTGGTCAACCGCAGACCCAACGGGAAGAGATGCACCTTACACCTGGGCGTTACCTTGGCTACGGCTGTACTAGCCCAGCAGGAGGAAGGAAGCTTTCCTCCTCCCCCAGCAACAGCCCAGCCAATGAGCGACTGTCACAGCCCAGCCAATGAGAGACAGTCACAGCCCAGCCAATGAGAGACTGGCACCGCCCAGCCCAGGAGAGACGGGCACCGCCCAGCCCGGGAGAGACGGGCACTGTGGAGATGGGCACCGCCCAGCCCCGAGAGACGGGCACCACCCAGCCCGGAGAGACGGGCACCGCCCAGCCCGGGAGAGACGGGCACTGTGGAGATGGGCACCGCCCAGCCCCGAGAGACGGGCACC
>PITA01032456.1:0-13926 GCA_004023965.1 Spilogale gracilis
AAAAAAAAAAAAAAAAAAAGAAAATACAAAAAAAAGAACTAAAAATAAAAGAACTAAAAAATACAATAACTAAATTATATTTTTAATGAATAGACCATAGCAGAATGGAGATGACAGAGAAGAGAATTTGTAAACTTTAAAGTGAAGCAATAGAAATTAACCAATCTGAAGAGTAGAAAGGGAAAAAAGTGAAAATATGAATAAACAGGATCTCAGAAAGCATGGGACAATATAATAATTAACATCCACAGCATTAGAGTTTCAAAGGAGAAGAGAAAGAGATTGGCACAAAAATGAAGAAACAAACAGAAATAATAGCCAACCTTTCCAAATTTGGTGAAAAGTATAAATTTACACATTCAATCAGCAAACCCTGAAACAACAGGATATACGCATAAAATCACGCCTAGACACATCATAATCAAACTGCTAAAAACCATATACATACATAGCATCCTGAGAAAAATGACACAGTAGATAATTACATACTGGGAACAAAATTTCTTTTCCTTTTTTTTTTTTTTTAAGATTTCACTTATTTGACAGAGAGAAACACAGCCAGAGGGGGAACACAAGCAGGGGGAGTGAGAAAGGGAGAAGCAGGCTTTCCGCCGGGCAGAGAGCCTGATGTGGGACTCATCCCAGGTCTCCGGGATCATGACCTGAGCTGAAGGCAGTTGCTTAACCAACTGAGCCACTCAGGCGTCCCTGGGAACAAAATTTCTAATGTCTGCCAATCCCTCATCAGAATTCATAGAGGCCAGAAAACAGCAGAACACCAATGTTAAAGTGCTGAAGGAAATATATATATATATATATAGTAATCACATATATATTATAATAAGATAAATACTAAATAAAACATAATACAATAATATAATATATAATAAAAGATATAGTTACATGTATACCTGTCTGATGGGATTTTCAATGTATGTAAATGTAATACATATGGCAACAATTACATAAAGCAGAGAGGGTGAAGGGACCTATATGGTTGGAAGCCTTGAAGTAATAAAATAATAACTAAATAGTCTGTGAAAGTTTGGTAAGTATATTATAATCCCCAGAGCAACTACTAAAAATATTATGTAAAAGATTATCAAAAGTTAATAAAAACAGAATAATAAAGAGCATTTAAATAATCTGAAAGAATTCAGGAAAGATGACATGGGATAATAAAATCATTCTTTGGCTCTTGCTTTTTTTTTTTTTTTTTCTTTTTCAGCAAGCATTCTCTAGATCCTTATAGGTACTTGAAGTCCCTATTTGTTCTGTCTCCTGTAATGTGCCCAAGTTTATTTATACTCCCTTGTTTACTGTGTTTATGCTACATGATATTTGGTTCAGTTTTGAAAACATTACTACTTTCTTTGGTGTCTGTGTATATACACTGTTAACCAGCCTAATACATTTCCCCCCATCCACTCATATATGTATACCCTTCATCTAGCTCCCATTCATCTTTTATGTTCACTTTTATTTATTTGAAAAAGTCCTTCCTGACCAGCTCTTCTATCTAAATACATTGCCCTTTTAATACACTTTCATGCACTCTGATATTTTCCTTCATGGTGTTTATCCCAATTTTAATTATAAAAAGACAGCTCCACTCCAGATATTCCATATACAAGAAAATTTAAAGTGAAAATCTAGAAGAAAGCTAGAGCAATTATCTTGATGTTATTCTTGCACAGTGTTTTCACTGAAATAATGAAGTAATATATAGTAATATTACATTCCTTTCTCACTAGTCAGACTTAGGCATGTGTTTGCCAGGGTAAATTTAGGGGAGATAGAAGGTGTAAATAGGATTTTTTTTTCACAGATTTTATTTATTTATTTGACAGAGAGAAACACAGCTAGAGAGGGAACAAGCAGGGAGAGTGAGAGGGAGAAGCAGGTCCCGCTGAGCAGGGAGCCCACTACAGGGATCATAACCTGAGCCGAAGGCAGACACTTAACAACTGAGCCACCTAGGCACCCCAAGAATAGGATTATTAGAGAAGGAATGCAAAGAGACAGTTCATATGTATTTTCTGACATGTGTATGCATAGGCGGGTATGTGTGTATGTGTGTGAGAAAGAGATTTTTCAAGCATGGAGGACTTAAAGCATATAATGTCTTAGCATGGTGTTGTTGCAAAAATACTTCTTTTCCTAGGATTGTATGATAAATAAGGGAGAAAAATGACTATACCACAATCTCCTCTGTAATTTTTAGTGCCTGGAATTGTGAAAGGAAGCAAGAATGAGGAAAAATAAAAACATCTGAAGCCAGGATAATCATTCTCATTTCCTGTTCATTTTCTGTCTCATCCACTAAAGCACAGGCATCAAAAGAACACGGACTTTTATGTGCTTTGTTTCTCATTATATCTTCAATGCTTAGAATAGTACATACTGTGGGTGTTTATAAACTATCTGATGAATGAAGTAAGTAAGTGTATATGCTTAACCAACTGAACCATCCAGGTGCTCTAAATATATTTTTACCTTGAATATATCATGTACTTTTCTCCATGACTTCAAAACATTTTATACAATGCCCAGTTTCTGCTATTTTGATACAGGTAAAAAAAATACTTATTATCATCATTTGACTGAAGGCAAGACAAAGTTGTTAGGTGAGATTTTTTAAAAGTTCTTCATTTACACCATGTGGAGTCAGGCTATAGTCCTGGATTTCAAATCCTAAGGATAATGTACCTTCCATTAAAATGTACAATTTAATGCAGCAGACAGTGTTATGGTCATATGACTTAAAGACATATAAAGGAAAAGTCAATTAAGCATTTACAAACATATACATGTTTGGCATTAGGGCAAAAAAAATTTAAAAACTTTATTATGACTTATTTTTGTTTTTGTTGAGATTACTTTTCATCTGGATTTTGCAATTGGTGTGTGGATACAATCACTTGAAGCCATCAAACTTATTCAACTACTGTACATCGTATTTTTTATGATTTCTGACTGTTTAACTCTTCAGGTTTTAATGACAAGAGGGCGCCTGGGTGGTTCAGTGGGTTAAGCATATACACTTACTTACTTCATTCATCAGATAGTTTATAAACACCCACAGTGTTAAAGCCTCTGCCTTCAGCTCAGTTCATGATCTCAGGGTCCTGGGATAGAGAAATGCTCATTTATTAGGACTTCAAGTTTTACATCTTCTGTATCTAAATGCTATTTGAGACAATAACCATAGGTTCAAGTCTGAATTTTTAAGTTTAAATCCTTAAAACTCAAGGCCAATGTAATAATATGACTTCAAAAATTATTTTGTGGGTTTAGTAATCTTTATACATACTATGTATATTAGAAATTTTAATTCTAACAGTTTTCAAGTAAATTCCTTAAGAATTTCTATATATAAAGTTTTACTATCTGGAAAGAGAGAAAGTTTTACTCCCTCCTTTCCCAACTAGATGTTTTTATTTTTTTTCTTGCCAAATGTCTTTGGCCATAATTTCTAGCACAATTTGAATAAAAGTGGTAAAATCAGCCATCTTTGTCTTGTTCTGGATTCTAAATTGGGAAAATATTCAGTCTTTCACATTGAGTTTGACATTAACTATGGGTTTCTGGAGATGCCCTTTATCTAGCTGAGAAACTTTCCTTATATTCTTATTATGTTGTATATTTATATCATGAAAGCATGTTGGATTCTGTCAAATGATTTCTCTGCATCTATTCAGGATCATATATTTTTATTTTATTATATTCATATCGTGTTTTATATTAATTGATTTTTGGATGTTAAACCAAGTTGGCATTTTGGGGGTGAACCTCATATTGCTGGATTTGGTTTGCTAGAAATTTGTTTAAAAATTTTTTTGTATATGTTCATATAGGATATTAGTCAATGGTTTTCTTTCCTTGTGATATCTTTGCCTTTATATTAATTTTCTATGGATGGTATAAAAAGTCATCACAAATCTGGTGACTTAAAAATTTAAAGAAATTATTCTTTAACAGTTCTGGAGGCCAGAAGTCCAAAATCAATTCCACTAGGCTGAACCTAGGGTTCTGGCAGAACTGCTCTCCCTCCAGAGGAACTAGGGGAGAATTTATTTCATTGCCTTTTCCAACTTCTAGAGATGAATTTTGGCTTATGATCCTTTTCTCCATCTTCAAAGCCAGCAATGTAGCATCTTCAAAGCTCTCTGCTTTCATCATTACATCATCTGTTCTGTTCCCATCTGCTTTCCTTTTATAAGTACACCTATGATATAGTTAGCACTCACCCAGGTAGTCCAGGAGAGTATCCTCATCTCAGTAATCTAAACTTACTTGCATCAGAAAGTCTCTTTTGCCATACAAGGTAACGTTTATAGGTTCAAAGAGATTAGGAGCTGGATATATTTGGGGGCTATTACTTAACCTACTAGACCTGTTTTGGTATTAGTTTAATACTGGCCTTATAGAACATATTGGTGGAGGTAGGTGGGGGGTTATAGAAATTGATTCCAAGGTTCTGTTTAGTGGGAGCAAAAATAACCTAAAATTAGACAACGGTGATGATTGTGCCACTCTATGAATACACTAAAAAAGGATTGATTTGTACATTTTAAGTGGGTGAATTGTAAGATACATGAATCACATCTCAATAAAAACCGTACTTTGGTTTTGCTTTTAAATACTCAGTAAAACAAGTAAGGGCTTTACTTTCTTTGCTTCTGTAATGGAAACATGTTTGATTGGTAGGTAATTTTCTGGTACATTAATTCTATTATTAACACCAGGAAATACAAAGTAATTTAAAAAATAAACAATAAACACTTGAGTGAGACTTGTTTATTTTGGCAACTAGTGGTCAGATTTGGTGTTTGTCAAATTAATACCCTCTCATCAAATCTCCAGCTTTAATATTCTATGAATCATGAAGTTGTAATTACAACACTACTCATATTTTGATTAAAATATTAAGTCCTCACTTAATGTGCATATCACGTCTGTAATTGACTTAGTAAATTAACACAAAATTCAGGATCCCATACCATGGAAGTGCATAGTTTGTATCTTAGGTAGTGTTCTACATATGTCTAAAAGTAATATTTTATTGTGGAAAGAAAGCTGGAGTCAGAAGTCATCAACAGAAAGCATGTTTTGAATAAGTCTTCGAAAAAGAGGGGGAAAAGGAAAGGCTCATATGCAGTTGAATTTGGTTTTAAATAGACTGAAAATCATGTGACTTAAAGATAGAATGTAAGAAAAATGGGAAGTAATGGGGTCAGGAGGTATATGAGGGCCATTGTACACCATGTTAGACATGTGAAATGACTTGATTTGACCCTCAATAGAAATGTATTGAAGAACTTTGACTAATTTGAGGAACTGGGTAATAATATTTGAATATTTAAAATATTACTCTGCCATAATATTGATTAAAAGGAATGAAAAACTTATCTAAGAATAATAATTTTAAGATTTTAGCAATATAAGCAAGAGAACACAGTCTGAATTGCTCTCGTGACAAGTGGCACTAAGATCAGTTAAAAAAAATCCACAAATATTCAGGAAGTAGATCATACCTGTCAGAAGGGCTAAAATCAACAATATAAGAAACAAGTGTTTGCAAGGATGTGGAGAAAAAGGAACTCTCTTGCACTATCAATGGGAATGCAAACTGGTGAAGCCACTCTTAAAAACAGTATGAAGGTTCCTTCGAAGGTTAAAAATAGAACTACTCTATGATCCAGTAATCACACTATTGAGCATTTACCTCCAAAATACAAAAGCACTAATTCAAAGGGATATATGCACCCCTGTTTAGAGCAGTGTTATTTATAATAGCCAAATTATGGAAACAGCCCAAGTGTCCCATCGATAGAAGAATGGATCAAGAAGATGTGAGTTACATATATACATATGTATATCTATATACATCTATACATAATATCTAAGTTAAACTATTCACCTCCCTACTTCCCATAATTCCTTTGTTTACTTCCTTTATATCTCACATTTTCTTGATCCATTTATATCTAGTGCAATATTATTCAGCCATAAAAAGAATGAAAGCTTGCCATTTGCAACAACATGGATGGTGCTAGAGTGTATAAAGCTAAGTGAAATAAGACAGAGAAAGAAAAATACTCTATGATTTCACTCATATGTGGAATTTTAAAAGCCAAACAAATGAGCAAAGAAAAATGCAGAGAGAGAGAGAGAGAGAGGCAAACCAAGAAACAGACTTAATGAGAGAGAACAAAATGATGGTTACCAGAGGGGAGATGGGTGAAATAGGTAATGGGGATTAAGAAGAGTACTTATCATGATAAACACAAGGTGATGTATAGAAGTGCTGAGTCACGGGGTGCCTGGGTGGCTCAGTTGGTTGAGCGACTGCTTTCGGCTCGGGTCATGATCCCGCATTGGGCTCCCTGCTTGGCAGGAAGCCTGCTTCTCTCTCTCACTCCCCCTGCTTGTGTTCCCTCTTCTCTCTGTCAAATAAATAAAATATTTAAAAAAAAAAAAAGAAGTGCTGAGTCACTATACTATATGCCTGAAACTAGTATAATACTGTATGTTAACTATGCTGGAATGAAATTTTAAAAAATATAAAATAAAATAATAATTTAGGAGGTAGATTCACATGGAACTGGTAATGAATTAGATGTTGCAGGAGTAGAGGGAGAGTCATCATGATGGCCCTATTTTCTCTGTTCCAACTTGGCTAGCAAGGATGACAGGGTTTGAGGAATTAGGGAAGTAAATGAAGAGTTTAACTTAGATATATGTAGAGGAAGGTGCTGGCAGGAGAGATACAAGTACTTTTGAGAGATACAAGTACTTTTTCAACAGTACTTTTGAGAACTTTCCAGCTGTGACAGACAGCTTGGTTCAGACCAAATCTGCTCAGAACTACTACAAATATTCAGGAGAGAGGCTGGGGATAGTGATAGAGGGGATAGGTGGGCAGTACCATCAGAATTTGGCCTACTTGAACCATAAGAGTTTTGTAAGACACACAGTGAGAATCAACGTTAAGTCCTGGGTAACATCAACATGTTGAGAGAGAGATGAAGATCAGAGTGGAGGAATAAGAATTCGCCTGTGACCGAAGAAGGGAAGGCTCTTATGTTATAAAAATTTTTAATCTGAAATAATGTCAAAATTACCAAGAATTTTAAGGGTAATTATAGGTAATTTTCAGGGGTTTGTTGAATTGATAAATCTTTATCTCAGGATAAGCATTCAACAAAAGGGAATCCTCAAATTATATTGTAAGCTGCTAGCACACAGCTAAATTTACTTTTGGATATCCTGTGCTTCATTATCTGGTCCTGCAACTAGTGTCTTTAGACAAGCCGGTCAGTGAACTGTTATACACAGTCTGTGATGAGATAAGGAGCTTGTGCCAGAATGTAAATCAACTAAGGCATACAAAGAATATAAATCAACTGTTTGGCTCAGCTGACATTTGAAGGGCAGGGAATATATAATACTTTTTAGATGAAGAAAGCAGTTTTGGTATATATTCTAGCACAATCTTCTGATCTCATCATGGACCAGTAAGATAGAGTTCTCATACTGCCATTTCAGCAGTACTTTTGAGAACTTTCCAGCTGTGACAGACAGCTTGGTTCAGACCAAATCTGCTCAGAACTACTACAAAACTCAATAAAAGATAGTTTAAAAAGCTTTGTAGCAGTAACAAGAAACTTTGCATACATCAGAATCAGAACTTGACTAACTTTGCATATAACTAAGTCAGTTAGAATTTGAAGGACTTGGGCACCTGGGTGGCTCAGTGGGTTAAAGCCTCTGCCTTCCGCTCAAGTCATGAACTCAGGGTCCTGGGATTGAGGCCCACATCAGGCTCTCTGCTCAGCAGGGAGCCTGCCTCCTCCTTTCTCTCTGTCAAATAAGTAAATAAAATCTTAAAAAAAAAAAAAAAAGACTTGAAGGATTAAGATCTCTAAGAGAAAGGAAACAATAAACAGAGTTGAACATTTACCACTTTACTTGCTTAGAACATTTGCTGATTTCTAACTGCACATGTGTTGGGCAAGAGGCCAAGAAAGCATGGAAAAAAGTTTCTAAGAGATGATTATCTTAACAGAATTTTTAGCAGTGTCACTGTACCAGAGAAACAAACACTTGAGCTCCAGAACTGCTTTAGGGTTATTAAAAGAATTAAGTGTGATAATGCATCTAAAGTCCTGGGGGCAGAGAGGAGGGGTGGAGAGCCTTGCAGGAGAAGAAAAAGGAAGTGTGCTTACTTGGGAGTATGAAGCTTCAAGGAAATGGAAGGATGATGCCATACATTATCCTGAAGGCCACAGGAAAAAATATTTTCCAGAAGGGCAGAAGGGTCTTAGGTCTGCAAATCCCCAAAATACCAAGGACAATAAAGAAAACGAATGGGTCCCTAGTTCAGATAATTAAGAGTTCTTTGTTGAGCGGTTTCAATGAAGTAATGGGTAAAGACAGTATACTGCTAGGACTGAGTGGGGGCACAAGTAGAAAATATTGAGCACTCTTGGCAAAGGCTGGTAATGAAAAAGAGGCTGTATTTGTAACATGATGAGTTATTGACCCTTTGACATTTTTTAACGACTCTAAACTTACTAGCAAACAAATTAAAAAGTTCTTTTGATTCCTTTTTACATACAAAGCCATACTTGCAACTGGGTCAAAAACCATGAATCTTTCAAAAATAAAGGATAAATTACTTCCAGAAAGTTGACCCCAATTTACATTTCTCTAAGCACTATATGATACTGCCAGAGATAAATATCCTAAAACTATAAAACTTTATTCTCTGTCTTTGTAATTTTTAAAAGTATCCTTTCAATGTATATGTATTACATTTACAATAATAAAATGTGGAGATGTTAGCTAGGGAAAATATTTTTTAACATATAATATTAATTCCTTTTTCTACAGAATATTGTGTACTTTTTGAGTTCTTCAATGTCAAAAATATAATTGGTGACTAAAGACGTTCTATTCTTACTCACAAAAGCCTTTTCCAAAGAACTTCAAAAGCATACGTAGGTATTTTCTTGTCTAAGATTAATTTTAATAGAAAGCAAACGGATTATTATCAAAGGTACAAATCTTTGACACTGAAATGACACTGTCACATTTAAATACAAAAAAGACTTATAAGAGTACATTTTTTTAAAAAAAATGAGATTCTTTCATTTTATATTTTAGAGAGGAGCCTCCTCTCACCCAGCACATTAATTAACAAATTGTGTTAATGATATATTAATCAAGCATACACACTATTAAATAATTGAAAATGATCATAGTAACAACACGTTCAACATCTGACAAGGGAAAGGAATTCAGATGTCTTAAACAACTTTTTGTTGAAATAATTAATGCAACATGCAAATAATCCTTAATTGGGTTCATGATTTGGAGAGGTGGAGTGACATATGCATGTGCCCCCTTTTGTAAACCAACAACAATAACAAGAAAACATAGACCAAAATAAATTAAAGAAAATCAAAGTTAATTTCACATTGTATTTAAGGAAATCTTTCATTTCTGTTTTTGTTTTTTTTTTTTTCCTACACTCTATTTTAACTTTTTTAATGATCTGAAACCATGGAATTATCAACACTGATTATTCTCTTCAGAATCAATTGTTGGTACACATTTTCTGAACTACAAAATGAAGTTTAATTAGGGGAAAGGATTTCAGTATTTAATCTTTGGATTTACAAATACCTAGCAAAACCAAGACTTCAGAATTTTAAAATAGCTTTGAAGTATTTTCCATCTTTTTTTTTCAATGTTGACTCTCCGAACTCTTGAAAATGGAGACAAGAACTCAATATCTGAATATCTCTTGCCATACCAAAGATTTTAAAAGCTCTTTATGAAAATGACTTCACTGAATCTGTGCCCAGATCTGTCTACATGAAGCCTATCAAAACTTACCTGCTCTTATCTCATTCTCCATGCATACTTGGATAACTAATCTATTAAACTAATTCTTGTTAAAAGCATTATAGAGGGATTGCAGATCCTTTAGTTATTCTTTCACTGCATTTAGTTGACACACGCGAATTATGAATTTTATATGCCAAGCACTATAATAAAATTCTAAGCACACACACATAAGTAAAATGAAATTCCTTCTTCAGTAGTTCTCAGACCAGAAAGCTATTAGTAAACAATGTGGCACACACAATACATTATACAGAAAGCACTGGAAAATATGGTTGGGAAGAATACTCGCTCCCTCTATCAGAAAGCTTTTACTACTATTTTGACAGTTGTGCTCTCAGAGATAAATTCCACAACCCAAGGGTATGAGGAAATAGTGGTCCAGGAGAAGAAAAACTAAAGAGTATTTTTGGGGAGCAGGGGTGGAAGGCATTTCTGTGCTCCTCAAATCATGCCACATGCAGTATATCATCCTGCCTACTCCCTTCAGACATGGGTAATTTTCAAAAGCTTTGAAAATAGCATTTGGGCATTTTCAACTTACTCATATTACATAGATAATATGGAAAAAGAAGTGGTGTCTGTACCAGCATCTATGCCCAGTTCACTTCTCCCTGAAAGGGAAACTGATCTTTCCTCAGGCTACTGCTGAGAAGGAATATCCTATATCCTGTTTTTCTGCAGAATAAGGGCAGCTGACATAACTGGGAAGGCCCTAACTCAAGTGCAGTCCATTCTGAGGTGGGTTGTGGGCTCTGTGCTGTGTCTTAGAAAGCTCATGTGTGCCATCACCACCAGCACTACCACCACCATCACCAGCCCACGCACAAAATGACATGGCTAGTGCTTTTGCAGAGATGAGATCTGAATTTAGGCAATCCAGTAAAAGGGTGCATATCCTCACCTACTACATTACATTGCCTTTCCACTTTTTGCATTTGAATCGTCCAAGAAACCATGAGAAAGGGCTTTGATAGCACACCTGAATAACTCTGAACACATAAATCATGGAGTGCTTGTGTTATAGGATAAAGCACTTAGCTTTTTCCATAATTTGAGAAAATGGAGACAAGAACTCAAAAAACACTGTTCATGCTATAGAAGTAAATACACAAGTTATTTTTTGTTTAATGGGCTGAACCTCAAAGCAGCGAACCAGTTCTCAGTTATATTATTCTAAATAAAACAATTGTTTTTTTGTTCTTATACCCTCTAATTGTTAAGGCATTCATTGTTTTCACTACCTTGATTTAAATGCACTGAAAGACATCTTAATTTAAAAATATATGTCTTCAGTGGTGTCTGGGTGGCTCAAATGGTTGACTGTCAGGCTCCTGGTTTCTGCTCAGGGTCTGTGCTGCCAAAGCAAGCACTCAGCTCTGAATCTTGAGATCTAGCCTCCCACTGGGCTTCCTGCTCAGCATGGGGTCTGCTTGAGAGTTCTTCTCCCCCTTGCTCTCTTCTCCCCCACAACATGCTCTCTCTTTCTCTAAAAATAAACATGTATTTAAATATGTATATATATATACAACCATAAAAACTATTTCTTGCACGCTTTTAAATATATACACATGTTATTACATCTCTCTTTATAACTTTTTTTAAAGATTTTATTTATTTATTTGACAGAAAGAAACACAGCTAGAGAGGGAACACAAGCAGGGGGAGTGAAAGAGGGAGAAGCAGGTTTCCCGCCAAGCAGGGAGCCCGAGGCAGAACTCAATCTCAGGACTCCAGGATCATGACCTGAGTGGACTGAGCCACCCAGGCACCACTCTTTATAACTTTTTTAACTTCTTTATGGTATTTAGCTCAATCAATGTTAATTAATACGGATCTAATTCATAACTATGACTGTTTATAATACTTCATGGTACAAAGATACTATAATTTATCACTCATTCAATTAGGGGCATTTAAATATTTGTAACACATCAGTTTTACAAATAATCTGGCAATAAACACTCTTAAGCAGGTCTTCTGGTCTAGAGGAATGAGACTGTATCTAGGATATTTACCTGGAAGTGAAATTATTGGGTCAAGAAAGAATAATTTTAGTGTTTATTAAATCCTACTATATAGTCTTTAAAATGTACTCTAATTTTAGGAAATATTCATACTTTTACTTTAATTTTTAAGAAAACTATATTTATGTTTAATACAAAGAATTTATTTTTTTTAAGATATTTTATTTATTTGACAGAGAAAAACACAGCCAGAGAGGGAACACAAGCAGCGGGAATGAGAGAGGGAGAAGCAGGCTTCCCACGGAGCAGGCAGTCTGATGTGGGGCTCGATCCCTGGACTCCAGGATGATGACCTGAGCCAAAGGCAGACGCTTAACCACTGAGCCACCCATGTGCCCCAAGAATTTATCTTTTATAGACATTAAGCATATCTCCTAGTTTGTTCTTTGGCTATAAGATTTTAATCTTTCCTTTTCTGGTAAAAGGTTTTTTAATATAATTTAAGAAAAATTTAAGTATATTTTCTTCCCAATATTACCAGTGGTTTCTCATGATTTGAGGTTTAATACAATTATAATTCATTTTGTAAATATGTAACATGAGGCTACTTTTTTCCCCCATATTTTCCACTATTTTTTCAAATAGCCTGTTCAGCCACTGATTTATGTTGTAATATTAACAAAAGTGGTATTTTGGCCCCTGTTATGTTCCACTCTTCTATTTGTCTAATTCTTTCTGAAGTCTACACTATTTTATTTATAATAGCTCTGTAATATTTCTTAATATCTGATGGGATAAAACTCCCTCATCCTGGCCTTCTTTTTAAAGCTCTCTTAATTTTTGTATATTATCTTTCATTTGCACTGTGGAATCAGTCAGTATTCCACCATTCAAAAATTAAGAAATAATAATAAATTAAGAAATAAAAGGATGTTATTTTGAGTGCCACTGCATTAAATGATTAAAATTTTAAAGAATAACTTTATACTGAAGAATCATCATATTCATGAATTTTTTTTTGTAGAACATCTTTTTTTTTTATTGTTACTAAAATTTTTTTTTCCAGTGTTCCAAGATTCATTCCCCATTCCCCACACCCAGTGCTCCACGCTTTAGGTGTCCCCAGTACCCACCACCAGGCTCCCCCATCCCTCTACCCGCCTCCCTCCAAGTCCCTCAGTTTGTTTCTGTGTCCAAAGTCTCTGGTGTTTCGTTTCCCTCCCTAGATTACCCTAGTTTCCATTTACTTTCCTTCTCCCACTGTCCTCCAGGTTACCCCTCATGCACCGCAAGTAAGGGAAACCATGTGCTACTTGACTTTCTCTTCTTGGCTTATTTCACTCAGCATAATCTCTTCCAGTCCAGTCCATGTTGCTACAAAAGTTGGGTATTCATCCTTTCTGATGGGGGCATAGTACTCCATTGTATATATGTACCACATCTTCTTTATCCATTCATCTGTTGATGGGCACCTTGGCTCTTTCCACAGTTTGGCGATTGTGGCCATTGCTGCGATGAACATTGGGGTGCATATGGTCCTTCTTTTCACTACATCTGTATCTTTGGGGTAAATGCCCAGTAGTGCAATTGCAGGGTCATAGGGTAACTCTATCTTTAATTTTTTAAGGAATCTCCACACTGTTTTCCAAAGCGGCTGCACCAGTTTACATTCCCACCAACAATGTAAGAGGGGTCCCCTTTCTCCGCAGCCTCTCCAACACTTGTTTTCTGTCTTGTTAATTTTGGCCATTCTGACTGGTGTAAGGTGGTATCTTAGAGTGGTTTTGATTTGAATTTCCCTGATAGCTAGTGACGCTGAACATTGTTTCATGTGTCTGTTAGCCATTTGTATATCTTCTACGGAGAAGTGCCTCTTCATGTCTCTTGCCCATTTTTTGATGTGTTCATCTTCTTTTTAGGTGTTGAGTTTGAGTAGTTCTTTATAGATCTTGGATACCAGCCCTTTGTCTGTAGTGTCATTTGCAAATATCTTCTCCCATTCTGTGGGTTGCCTCTTTGTTTTGTTGATTGTTTCCTTTGCTGT
>PITA01032457.1:0-13916 GCA_004023965.1 Spilogale gracilis
GTTAATTTTAGCCATTTTAACTGGTATAAGGTGATATCTCGTTGTGGTTTTGATTTGTATTTCCCTGATACTGAGTTATGTGGAGCATTTTTTCATGTGTCTGTTGGTCACATGTGTATCTTTGGAGAAATGTCTGTTCATGTCTTCTGCCCATTTCTTGACTGGATTTTTTGGGTTTTTTTCATATTGAGTTTGATAAGTTCTTTATAGATTTTGGATACTAGCCCTTTAGCTGATGTCATTTTTGAATATCTTCTCCCATTCTGTAGGTTGCCTTTTAGTTTTGTTGATTGTTTTCTTTGCTGTGCAAAACCTTTTTATCCTGACAAAGTCCCAATAGTTCATTTTTTCCCTTTGTTTTCCTTGCTTTTCGAGACATGTCTAGCTAGAAGTTGCTGTGGCTGAGGTTGAAGAGGTTTCTCCCTGTGTTCTCCTCTAGGATTTCAATGGTTCCCATTTGCAATCACACCAAAAACTGTAAGATACCTAGGAATAAACTTAACCAAAGAGGTAAAAGATCTGTACTCTGAAAATTGTAGAACAGTTATGAAAAACATTGAGGATGACACAAAACAATGGAAAAACATTCCATGTTCATGGATTGGAAGAACAAATATTATTAAAATACCTATGCTATCCAAAACAATCTAAACATTTAAAGCAATCCCTATAAAAATACCATCAGCTTTTTTTACAGAGCTGGAACAAATAATCCTAAAATTTGTATGGAATCAGAAAAGACCCCAAATAACCAAAGTTATGTTGAAGTAGAAAACCAAAGCAGGAGGTATCACAGTTCTTCAAGCTATATTGCAATCATCAAGACAGTATGGTACTAGCACAAAAAAAGACACTAGACCAATGAAACAGAAGAGAGAACCCAGAAATGCACCCTCAACTGTATGGTCAACTAATCTTTGACAAAGCAGAAAAGAATGGGTTTTTTAAAAAGCAAAAAGGAATGGATAAAAGACAGTCTTTTCAACAAATAGGTGTTGGGAAAACTGGACAGCCATATGTAGAAGAATGAAACTGGACCACTTTCTTACACCTACACAAAAAAAGACTCAAAATAGATGAAAGACCTAAATGTGAAACAAGAAACCACCTGCTTCTTAAATGTGTATCCTTGTGTTACCCACACTCCTCTGGGGCCCAAGGGGGAATGCTTTCCCTTCCCCATGGAGCCCAAGGGGGAATGCTTTCCCTTTTTCCCATGCGTCAGTGTCTTCCCTTATATCATTTACCAAATTCTTTCTACCAATGACTTGTCACAAGCCTGAAATTGCACAGGCATAGATCTTAATAAGTAAAGGAGAGCTTAAGTAATTTTAAAAATCCTCATGATTCTCAAAGCCATTCTTTCTAGGAACTTAAAAAAAAAATCCCATTTTAGTAGTCTAAACCTAAGCATTACTTTTTCTTTCTCTTTTTTTCTTGTTTTAATAAATACTGAATGTAAATGGATGCCCTTGGCTGGTTAGGGGGAAAGTTACAAGAACTGAAATATTGTTTAAATTATTGACATAATTTATTATTTATTATCCTTTTATTGGAATAATTTATGTTTGTAATTAACATCACATATGGTGGTCAACTTGAAGTACATTTAGGTCTTTTAAGTACTTAGTGTCTGTACACATAAACACGCATATACACTCACATCCTTGGCATTTCCCACCATAAGATTTCAGAAGAATTCTTCACCATTATTTATAACATGGGTGGGCTCATAAGCTTTCTAAGCATGGAAACAGCTCCACTTCTCAATCCAAAAAAAGAATTTTCTAGGCAGAAGACAAAGAAAACTTATTCTTCTAGACCTGTGGCCAGCAACCTTTTTGTAAAAAAGCCAGATAGTAAATATTTTAGGCTTTGCAGTTTGTATAGTCTCTGTTGTAATATTCAACTTTAATGTTGTAATACGAAAACAGCCATAGATGAACATAAAGGCATAGGTATGGCTGTGTTCCAATAAAACTTTCCTTAAGGGCACTGGAATTTGAATTTCATGCAATTTTCACTTGTCACAAAATATCCTTTATATTTTTTCAACCATTTAAAAACGTAAAAACCATTCTTAATTGTGGGCCATATGCAACAGGCAGTGGGCTGGATTTGGCCCACCAGTCATACGTCGACAACCCTTATCCTAGATGCCCTTTTCAAATTTAGGTATTTTATTTTCCTCTTTCTTCCATTTATGAGGCAAGTTAATGTAGCAATGGCAGCGCTGACTTTACCACCCTCTCCCTACTCGTTGGCACTTAGGAGAAATGCCATCACACACCTGCACTAAGAAATGAGTATGTGATTTGGACATTTTGAGTGACATCCTTCCAGATTTGCAAAATACTGTCAACTGAGCCACAAAAATGGTTGTAGACAAGGGTCAAAGTTCTTTATGTCTCCTCACCAGTCCTCTGAGTTCCTTTCCCGGCTCCACATTGGATGACAGAAGCCAGATCCTGGAGGACGCTGCATAAATGGCAAGAGAAGAAAGATCTTGCAAGATTGAACTCATTCAATGGAGACCACCATCTTTGCCAATCTAGATGACATTCTTGCCAGAACAATGTCTTGTGACAGGTCATTAGAATTATTATGTCTAGTACTTTTGGCAAATTCATAGGACAAAAAGCAAACCCAAGAGTGAAGGAATAATTCAAATAATTCAGGATCTAAGTCTGATTCCTTAACATCCAGGCCACAAGGATGCATCATGGCTCATTAAGAAAAGTTTGTATCAGGGGCGCCTGGGTGGCCCAGTGGGTTAAAGCCTCTGCCTTCGGCTCAGGTCATGATCTCAGGGTCCTGGGCTCTCTGCTCAGTGGGGAGCCTGCTTCCTCCTCTCTCTCTGCTTGCCTCTCTGCCTTCTTATAATCTCTCTCTCAGTCAAATAAATAAATAAAATCTTAAAAAAAAAAAGAAATAAAAGTTTAAGAAAAATTTGTATCAGGGCGCCTGGGTGGCTCAGTTGTTAAGCGTCTGCCTTCGGCTCAGGTCATACCCCAGAGTCCTGGGATGCAGCCCCGCATCAGGCTCCTTGCTTGGCAGGAAGCTTGCTTCTCCCTCTCGCATTCCCACTGCTTGTGTTCATTCTCTCACTGCGTCTGTCAGATAAATAAAAATAAAGTCTTAAAAAAGGAGAAAACTTTGTAACATAATCTATATACAATCTGTTTAAGAAAAAATAAGTGGGAGCGTCTGGGTGTTTCATTTGGATAAGTGTCTGCCTTCAGGGTCCTGGGATCAATCCCTGCATTGAGCTCCCTGCTCAGTGGGGAGTCTGCTTCTCCCTCTCCCTCTGCCCCTCACCCCTGCTCATGCTTGCTTCTCTCTCTCTTTCAAATAAATAAATAAAAATATTTTTTAAAAAAGGAAGAAAAAAAGAAGTATATGATACAATTATAAAATGTTCCAATCCGAATAGTTGAAATGTTCAATGTTTTGTTATTTTAAATCAACTATTTGGAACATTCAGCTTTCAAGAACACCTCATCTTGAGTGGGTCTGGGATAGCCCTATTTTACTGTAAAATTGCGTTTTGGGAGACTTGTCACTGTCACTCAGAGCATAGGATTTGCAAGAGTCATTTATGGCAATATGCATGAGCTTAAATACAACTCATTTCTATGTAACACTATTTTTATTACCCAAAGAAAATTCTAACTAAATAAACCAATGTGTGAAATATAATTTCTCACCAGAATTATACTGGCATCAGCCTTCTGGCCATCATTCATTTTCACATTACATAATTTAAATTAATTGAATGAAAATATTCTAACATCTCGATGGTATAGCTAGACCTTAGAGGTTTCATTATAAGAAGGAAAAAATAACTTGTTCACACAAGAAACACTCTGTTTAGGGAAACTTCATATAAAATGGTGATTATTAGTGAACATTGGAATTTTTGATTCATTAAAGTTAACTTTGTGATCACTTTTTTGTAGATAAAACATAAATCATTTTCATTGAGCTAATTTGTTCCTATAGGCTAAAAAAAATAAAATTCCCTGAATAAAGGTCACAAAATGACAGTTCATTTTATGAATTTATTGTAGAAGGTCTTTGTGAATAATTTTTAAGTTCCTACTTTGTGTTAGGTGCTATGATGATTGTTTCCCCTGTGTTAAGTTGTTTAATGGTCTCATCAACCCTATGAGAAGATCCTAAATTTAAGAAGCTTGCCCAATGTTCTCACCAATCCCAGAGTCTAAATCCATATGCTGGGTGGTCTGTGTACTATTAGACTGCTGAAAAATGAAAACAATAGGGAAATATTTAATTAATCAATTGGTTGTTTTACTTATGTGACACAAAAATTCAAGTTGACTCATTTTCTCAATAAATAGATGTTCATTTTCACTCAATTCACCCAGCATAGTTTAAGATTTAATATGTTGATTAACTTCTTGGGAAGCCCAAGCCCCCACAGTCTTTGCAGATTTGCAGTATGCTAGAGAATTAGGCTTCTCAAGCAGTCCCTTCACCTTGAACATTATGCACACCTTAGCCTAGCCGACAGTCTGAACTTGTTAGTATTGGAGTGAATATCATTGCACAGTTTAAAAAGTTCAGATTCCAAGGTTCACAACTGAATTAAGCTTTCATCCTTGGATTTTTCTTTCTGCAATTAAAAACAGTTTTCTCAGTAGTAGATTGGTTGTACAGTATATTAAAATTGACTTTGCAGATTTCTTTCATTCACACTTATCTGATATTCAACTCGCACTAAACGCTATGGGTTGAAAATGATTGGCCTCTGAAGCAGAGTCAAAATTTGTGCTCAAGTCCCTCTTGGTGAGTCCAAGCTTTGGGTTAGTTGGAAGGCAAATGAGCTGAACTGGAAACTCTCATGTTAGGCTGGAAAAACTAGAAGGAGGCTCAAGTTGTCCCAGGTACTTGAGATTCCCCCAGTAACCAGAAGAAGCAGATGCATATACTATCAGACAACTGCCTTCAAACAAATAATGAACTCACAGTCAAGATAAACATTAGGAAAGGAAATGCCATCAGTGAGAGTCAACAGATGCAACCAAAATATACATTGAGACCCTTTAAGACTTCAGAATTTGAAATTATCAGAAACAGTACTTTAAAAATATGTATGTTGAGTTCAAAAGAAAGTAGATGGAATAAAAAATAAGCAATTAAGAAGAGAAGAATCTATTTAAATTGCCAGGTATACTTAAGAAGTCATCAAATACAACTTTTTTACAGTAAAAAATCCATAGTGTAAAATAAATGGGTGTGTTAAACGGTAGATCACACACAAGTGAAGCGAGAGAGAACTGGTAAACTGGAAGATGTATTTCAAAACATTTTTAGGGTGAAATACAGAGAGCTATGAATATGAACAAAGGAGTAAGAGATAATAAAGATATACCAGGGCATCTGGGTGGTTCAGTTGTTAGGCATCTTCCTTCGGTTCAGGTCATGATTCCAGGGTCCTGGGATTGAGCCCCGCATCGGGCTCCCTGCTCAGTGGGAAGCCTGATTCTCCCTCTCTCACTCCCCCTACTTGTGCTCCCTCTCTAGCTGTATTTCTCTCTGTCAAATAAATAAATAAAATCCTAAAACAATAAATAAAGATATACCAAGAGGTCTTACATACACCTATTTTGAGTTCTAGAATGAAATGTTAGCATACATTAAGAAGAATTGTTTTCTTTGAAGATATAAAGACTGTGAGTTTTCCAGAAAGATGATGGAATATGCAAGTCCACATATACAGAAAGCATGGCATGTACCAAGCAGAATAAATAAAAAGAAATCCACACCTACACGCATAGTAATGGTGCTGCAGAACACCAAAGAAAAAGAGAAAAGTTTAAAAGGAGGCAGTGAGAAAAGACAAATTACCTATTTAAAAAAAATACAATTAGACTTCAGCCAACTCCTCAATAGCAATATTGGAAGCCAAAAGACAGTAAAATAAAATCTTAAAGATGCTGAGAAAAATGCCAACTAATCTAAAGTTGTATAGCCAACAAAACTATATTTCAAGAAGAAGGAAAAAAACAAGACATTTCCAGAAAGAGAAAAATTGAGTGGTTGAAATTAAAATGTCTTAAAATAACTGTATTGTTCAGAAGAAAGGCTAAGACAAACTTAATCCCTTTTTAATCATATTTGTTAAATATAAATAATATTTCAAATGTACTGAATAAAGAATAGTAGCATCGATATTTTCAATCCAGTAGGAGGGAAAAATGAAATAAATAAAAATAAACACAAGATGTCATCAAATTTTAAAAGGAGAAAAAATTAATGATAAAAACAAGTTCACATATGTCAGTAATCACAATAAATATAAACTGACTAAAACAATGAAAGTTTGTTTTTCTTCCCCCCTGAGAGACAAAAAACTAATTATAAACTCTTTACAAGAGATATATTTAAAACCTAAGGACTTAGAAGTGTTGAAAGTAAAAAGATTTGCTTTTAAAAGGCCAGGCAAATAAAACTTTGAAAAGCTTGGCATAGTTATATTACTATCAGACAAGTAAAACTTCGAGACAAAATTGTTATTAGGAAATGAGAGGATCACTACATTATAAGTTCACCCAGTGATACAGAAGAATTCTAAATTTGTATACACTCAATAATGAAACTTTCACATGCATAGAGACCTACAGAAGAATACTGGCCGGTAAAATACTGGGAAATTTCAACACATCTACTTCAACAAAGCTACAGAGAAATGGTAGCACTGAATGATACATAGTGTAAATGGAAATTAGGTTCAGAAGTAAATTGTGGCTATTTTTAACATTTTTAACATATGCTCTCTAATCCAGAGATTCTGCTCCTAGATTGGACACTTGAGAAATCCATGCACATTTTTTGCCCCAGGATCCAAGGCTGTTCATAGTAGCACTATCTGGATAAATAATTTGAGGTATATTAACACAATTCATTATAAAGTAATATAAATAAATGAACTACATACAACATAGGTAGATCTTAGAATCACAACATGAAGTTTAAAAAATTGAAGACTATGTATGCTTTTTATGAACTTTAAAAACCAAACAAAATTTTATTAAAAAATTTTAGAGATACATACATTATTTGGTAATGTCATCTTAAAGAAATAACACACTAAAGAATAGTGGTTACCTACGTGTAATGGGCAGAATAATGCCCCTCTCCAAAGATGTCCATGTCCTAATCCCCAGAGGCAGCAAATATGATCTCTTACATGACAAAAGATACAATTAAAGATCTCAAGATGGGAAGATTATCCTGGATTATATGGTGGATTCGCTGCCAGCACCGGGGTCCTTAAAGAGAGAGGTAAGATTGTCAGAAAAGAGATATCATGACGGAAGCAGAGGTCAGAAAGAGACAGATTTGAAGTTGCTGCCTGGAGGATCTTGAAGATGGAGGAAGGAGCAATGAACCAAGGCAGGCAGCCTCGAAAAGCTGGCAAAGGCAATGGAACAACTTTCCCTGGAGCCCCCAGAAGGAATGCATCCCTGCTGACCCATTTACACTTCTGTTCTCCCCACCTGTAAGGTCATAAGTTTATGTTGTTTTAAGCTACTAAGTTTGTGCCAGTTTGTTATAGCAGCAATGGGAAATTAATAGACCATGAGAAGTCCTCAGAAGGTGGAGCCAATAAAGTTCTACACAGAGGCAATGATATGGTTGAATGCTAATTCCTAAGTTAAATGAAGGTTTCATGAATATCTGTTTTATAATTATACTTCATAACTTACGTTAGCCGTGTTTTTATTTAAGTTTCAAATATTACACTGAAAACCTTTCACACACATGCACGCACACACACACACACACACACACACACACACACCCCACACACACACAGTGAATGAAGAAGGGCAGCTGATTTGGGAAGAGAACAATAAGGTGTTTTCTTCCCCCACTATTGTGTTTGCGATACTAATGGGACATCCAGGTAGAGAGGTTCAGAAGACACAGGGAGGAGTCAGGAGCTGAAAGAGGTCTGCGATAGTCACCCTCCATCTTCCAGGTGGTAACTGAGTCAGGGAGGGTGTTGCCAAGCCCTGGGGTGAGCGTCAGTCAAAGAAGGATGAAGAAACCCACAAAGGCCATTGAGGAGTGCTCCAATTGAAAGAAAAAGTCACTGATGTGTCATTTAATGATTTAGTCATTTATGCATATACATGTTTAACTTCATAGTGGTGTTCTCAGAAAACGCAATGATAATCCTCTTGGCAAGTATGGGCCATATGAAATGTACCAGAACCTAGGTAGATCTTACTGGCCTTCCAGGGAGGTCCAGGTTAGCCCCGGGAGGCTCCTCCTGAAACCTTAGCCACCAGGCTCGCTGAGCTCCCTCCTTAGAGAGCTGGCCGTGCCAGTTACCATGCACCTGCTATCTTGTTCCATTAGAGCAAGACCGGATCAGTTCGAAGGTACCACTTTCTTACCCTTGGCCAGTCGCATTTATCTGAGATAGAGACTTCTTAATGAGTCTAAAAATATAATTGTGGCCGTAGCCACTCTTCTCAAATTTTAGGTAAATGACACTGTGAGGTTGTTCGTATCGCCGCTGTTGTCCATCCGTCTTGTACGGGACCCGTGCTCCACACTCACCCAAGCTGCCAGGCCTGGCTCCGCACAGCCGCCGTTCACTTCTCAGGCCTGCGGGTGAAATCATGAGCCTAGGAAATTATGAAAATTACAACCGATTCTGCAGAAAATAAAAGTCATCGGGGGTCACGGTGGGAACACTATTTACATACGGCCCTCAACTATTTTACACTTTGGATGTGCAGACCATATGGGATCGGGTTTTGTTTGTTTGTTTCGTATTTCTAAAGCACGGGGTGTGTTTAGTCCTTGTCACTTTCAGGCGGAGCACAGCCGAACCGCGAAAGGCAGCATCTGTTCTCCCGAGTGTTCTGCCAGTGGTCCAGATGTGTGCAAGACATCCTTGGTTTTATTGCTGTCGGAAGATATTAATCTCTTAGGGGAAATGAATTAGCAGAACCTCCCTTCTTAGTGTTCACAAATATTTTAATAGTGATAACCTACAGAGATTTTCTCTTATTTACAAGTCAATCTCTTTATCTTTCAAGATCTGAGCTAAAGAAAAGATCAATTTAGAGTAGAAACATAGACATTTGCGATAAATATATGGGAATAGGCTTTAATAATTCAACTATGAAATCTGAAGTAGCAAAATATATTCCCCAGGATTCTACTTTCCCCCAATCCGGCACTTATAATTAAGAATTGAATGGTGCCATCTGTTGGTGAAGTCTTGTGTATTGCTCCTCCCTTTGGTAATTCAGGATGCTGAGATTATCTTCTCCATTCATTCTATGATACTAAGCACTAATTATGTGCCAAAATCTACACTAAGTACTATGGAAATTAAAATAAGACACGATGATCAATCAAAATTTAATACAAGTTTGGAACCTGTCTTCTATTCTAAAATTCCATATATGTCTATTGCAACACAGATGATGTCATGGGTTTATATTTTAGGGAACTGTGTACAATCCATTGTGCTAGTCATTTTAGTAATCCTAGAAAGAGATTTGGTAATCCTAGACTTCTCTGCACACAATGATTTCATGGGCCAAGTAAGACACGGGCATTTGAAATTCTTAGCATTCCTTACCTCTGATTAAATAAAATTGGAATCATCCTACTAACTAATAGACATTTGCAAGATGATTTATTTAGGTCAAAAGCTTAATAGAGAATAAAAAACTAGTATAATAATATATTTCCAATTGGATTAAAAAAAAAACCCTTCCCTTAAACCCCTATTCCCCAACACCTCTATTATTCTGTCCCCCTGAAAGGAGTAGTCTATAATTGATTTTTTTAAATAATCTACCTCAATCAGACTTTTGTGCCCCCTTCACACGCACACACACACACACACACACACTGAAAACCATCAAGTTCACTAACAATATCCATGTTGCTAAATATAATGGCCACTTCTCAGTCTACATGATACCTAACCTCTCAGTAGCCTCTAACACAGTTGCTTGCTTCCTCTTTCTTAACGTATTTTTTTCACTTGGTTTCTAGAACACCACGCTCCTGGTTGGTCTGCCTCTGAGGCTGCTTTTTTTGAGGCTTCTTCTTAGGATTATACCTATTTCCAAAATATCTAAGGAGTAGGGTACCCCAAGGGTTCAGTCCTCGGATATTTCTTTTTTACTAGCTTAGCACTATCCAATAGAAATGTATTGCAAGCCATGCAATGTTTGGTCTTCTAAGAGCAACATTTTGAAAAAAGCAAAAGAAATAGATGAAATTAATTTTCTGGCACACTTATGTCAATATATCTAAAGTATTATCACTTCAACATGTAACCAATACTAAAAATATTAAAACTATTAATGAGTTATTTTACATTTGGGGTGCCCAGTTTTTGAAATACAGTATATATTTTACACTTACCATACATCTTAATTCAACTGCTATATTTTCATTGGAAATGCCTGGTTTCCATTTCATAGGAAATGCCTGATTTTATAATATTTACAGCTGAAAACTATACCTAGATTTTTCCAAACACAAAGTTTTCCGATAACTGAATCATGTGTCAGTCTTTACATTTGCATTTAAGTTGATTAACATAAATAAAATTCAACTCCTTCGTCCTGCTAGCTATGTTTCAAGTGCTCAATAACCACATATGGTTACTTGTAGCTACCATATTGGAAAGCACAACTCAGGAAGATTATGTTTATTTCCTGGATGTAAATCACATCTATATGCCCCAAATTAGATTTGCAGCATGGAACTCTCCCCCCCGACTGCTCTATCCAGACGCTAATTCAACATTTTACTTAGATACCTAACAGGCAAACCAAATTTAGTATTTGATTTTGTTTTGGCATCCCTCCCCACTGTACCTGCTCTTGATGGGTGAAAAACTAGAAGTCTTCTTTGATTTCCCTCTTTCTCTCACACTCCACAACCAATCCATCAAATCCATTTTTAAAACTATTTCAGAATTTGACCATGTTTGGCCCCTCCCACTGCCCCCCAGTCAAGTCTCCATCCAGGCTGTGCTGAGGTGCTGCCCTCCACCCCCCACTGCAGTCTATCCTCCACGGCACTACAACAAACTTAAAAATGCAGATCAAATCATGTTCTCTTCCTTACTCAAACTCCATCACTGTCTTCCTGTCCTGCCCTTTCCTGCATGCTCAGCTTCTGTAGGATCCCACACACACACGTGCCTTTCTAGTCCCACTGCCTTGAGATTTGCTTCATTCCAGGCTCTGCTCGCATGTCACCGGGCATCCTGTCCTAACAGCCACCCTTCTCCTCCCCACTCCCAACCCTCCCTGTCCTCTTGCCACTACTTTGATTTTCTTCCCAACAGCCATCGCTCCCTGTGAGGCTGGCTTATGTTTGGTTATTGCCCAGCTTTCCCTCTAGGGAATAAGCTTCATGAGGGCAGAACTTGAAATATTTCTCTTGCTCTTCTTAACACTCTCTGGTTCCTTTTGTAAGGAGCTTAGAAACAGCCACTCTCTGGTAACAACAGGTAAAAACTGGACAGATGCAAAAATCAACAACCCTTTGTAGATCTATAGAGAGGGCAAACATCGCTTCTGGGACCAGAGAAACAAAAGGCATATGTATGGGAGTGGAGGTTAACTCAGCAGGGCCAAGGGCCAGGTGGGAACACTGGAACTCTAATTAGCAAATTGCCCCCGGGGGGGGGGGGGGTGTCAGGGGAGCCATGCCTGAGAGTTAAAACTCCAGGGACACTCAGTGCTAGGGAGACCTCCACAATATTGGGACCTCCTGGAGCTCAACCAGTCTCCCACAACAAATATCAGAGAAAAATCCCTTGGCCTTCCAGTAGGGAGAGGAGAAAAAAAAACCATTTGGAAGAAGGCCACAGCCCTCTGTCCTGCTTAACAAGGCCCCTCTCAAGGGAAACTAGGTAACCAGAGCCTTACTGACCTGAGAAAAGGAAATACTTAAGGCCAGCCAACTCTAGCCATCATGTTCCGCCTAGAGGGAGAGACGACCACTGAAGGTCACTCTGGGAGTTCAGTCAGGAACACAGGCTCACTGAAACGTTGAAATCTACTCAGAGGACTCAAAAACGCTTCCCCTCCCCCACACCTCCCCAAGTCTTCCTGAAGGCCTATTTACTGCAATTCCTTTAGGCCCATCCATCAAGAAAAAATGACAAGACATACAAAAAGGCAACTAATATGATGTGAAAAAACAAAGCAAGCATCAGAACCAGTCATGACAGAAATACCAGAATTATGATTATGAATTGAAAACAACTGTGATTAATATGCTAAGGGCTCTAATGGGTAAAGTAGATAGCATGCAAGAACAGATGGGCAATGTAAACAGTGAGATGGAAATTCTAAGAAAGAAGCAAAAAAGATGCTAGAGATCTTTTGTTCATCTGCCATCATGTCATGGCAATTAAAAAAAAACATTGAAAATTAGTTTAAGTACCAACAAGAAAGAAAATCACCAAGATAATTGCTGTAAGCCTTTTGACATTGTCCATCCAGGCTTTTAACAATCTATTTTTATACATTTTAAAATTCAAAATCGATCTTGCCATACATTCTGTTTCATAACTTGTTACTTGAAACAATAAACTACATTCTTCCATGTCATGAAATACTCCTCTGAGACAATCTTTAATAAAACTTACTGTTTCCTATGTCATTGATACATCACTGAGTCCCATCACTCTGATCCTATGAACACAGTCCATTTTTTCTTCTCCTGTTTTTAGCACGAGATTATATTGTGCTTTTTATTATCCATTTTTTAAAATGAGTGCAAAACGTCATAAAATTCTTAAGAGCAAGTACTGGGGGAAAAAACTAATTTGAATAAAAATCAACTAAATGTTGGAAGCAAATGAAAGATCTTTAAACACTTCCAGGACACCTGGGTGGCTCAGACCATTAAGTGTCTGCCTTCAGCTCAGGTCATCATCGTGGGACCCTGGGATGGAGTCCCCCATGGGACTCCCTGCTCAGTGGGGAACCTGCTTCTCCCTCTGCCTGTTGCTGCCCCTGCTTGTGCTCTCTCTACCTCTCTCTGAAAAATAAATAAATAAAATCCTTAAAAAGAGATCTTTAAACACATCCTTATCTAAATGGATGCTGCCTCCCTACCCTGAGTTCTATCCTGGAGGTAGAAATACCAACAATAATAGTAATTAACACGTAGTATCTTCATGTGGGAGTCTAAGTACTTGTAGTTATTCAACTAACCCTCACAGTAAGCATATTAGCTAGGAAGTCTTAGAAAAAAACTGAGGCACAGGGAGACCAAGTAAGTTGCCCAAGGCCACAGAGCTAGTAAGAGGCAGCGCTGGGATTTCAGCTCAGGCAGTGTGGCTTCTGATGTCTGTACTCTTAAAAAAGTAGGGGGTACCTGGGTGGCTCAGTCCTTAAGCTTCTGCCTTTGGCTCAGGTCATGATCCCAGAGTCCTGAGATCAGACCTTGCTCTGGGCTCCCTGCTCCACGGGAAGCCTGCTTCTCTCCCACTCCCCTCATCTGTGCTCCCTCTCTTGCTGTTTCTCTCTCTCTCTCTCTGTGTCAAATAAATAAATAAATAAATCCAGAAATTATATTTATTTGAGAGAGAGAGAGAACATGAGTATAGAGGCAGAGGGAAGGGAGAGAGAAAAGGAGATAATCGCTAGCAGACTCCACGTTGAGCATAGAGCCCAGTGCAGGGCTCATCTCACAACCCTGAGTGAGATCAAGACCGGAGCTGAAATCAAGAGTTGGAGACCTAACCAACCGAGCCACTCAGGTGTCCAGGATGTCTATACTCTTAACCACTGCATAACCACAGAGACTCTTAACAGGGCAAAAGAGAGAGAGAGAGGAGAGGAGAGAGAGGAGAGAGGGGAAAGAGGGGAGAGAGAGGGGGAGAG
>PITA01032458.1:0-13925 GCA_004023965.1 Spilogale gracilis
TCATGTCCCACCTGAAATGGCAGGGACTTGGCCTTCGTGCCAGCTTGGGAGGGCGGGGACGGCGAGGGCAAGAGACAAGAGGAGCAGGAGGCCCCACATAGGCGTGACAGGGAGTGGGGATTTCACAGAGAACCTGTGAAGTCCACTTCTGTTTAACTGGGGGAGTGACACCCATATAAACCCTCTGGAAAAGAGCTTTCTTCTTAAAAGGTCCCAGACTGAAACACGGCTGTGCGGCGCTGGCACATCAACGGACCCCTGAGGGCAGACCTGCCAAGCAGTGGCCCCAGGTGAGGCGTCACTCGCCTTACAACACTGCAACCCTCACGACCTCGGCTTGCTGGCAGGGCGCAGTGTTCTCTGCTTCACCCGACCTTACACACGACGTACAGAAGCATCAGAATATGCGTTTTGCTTTTAAAAACAACTTATAACTATTTTTATTCCTTTGGATTGGCTCGATCTTGCTGTCAGAGCTCATATTAACTTACACTTTCTGAGTAAACACCAAGCTGCCTGCTAAGAGCCCCACTGAAGGCTGAGCACACGCACTGTGGGAGGGTGGCTACCCCAGGCCGGGCCGGGGTGGCGACAGCAGGCTGACCCGCTGCCGCCACTGACCACGCATCCGCAGGCACGACGGCCACGACACCACAAGCCCGGGGTCGATGTCTCGGTGGGCCAGTCTGGGAAACTCCTTCTTCTCGGCTGAACTGGAACTGGCTCTGCAGGGGAGGGAGCTCGTGGCTGGTATGACTCATGACAAAGCGAAGAAGCAGGGGCAGCATGCTGCCCTGTGCTGGGCACTCTCTGTGATGGAGCACACAGTCTTAGAATGAACTGACCTGGGGCCCGTTTGGGGCGCCACCCTTCCTGAGCTGCCCAGCCCAGCCCAGGTTCCGTGAGCACAGGGACCTGGTCGTGCAGCTGAGCCCTGAAGGAGCTGAGACATCCCGGGTGTTCACGCCATTCCCATTTTCCTAGGGCATTGGGATTCATAAGGAACGCACGCGTCTAGAAATGTGTGACCCAAACACTGGGTCCAGGCTCTTGGTCAAGAGGACCCGGGAATCTCCATGCTGGGTCAGAAAACTTCTTAAAACACGACAGAGGTGCCTGGGTAACACAATTGGTTAAGCACCTAACTCTTGATTTCGGCTCCAGTCAAGATCTCAGGGCTGTGGGATGGAGCCCTGTGCTGGGATCCGCTCTGGGTGTGGAACCTGCTGGAGAGTCTCTCTCTCCCTCTGCCCATCCCCTTTCTCCCTCCCTCCAAAAACAAAATAACAAAAAAACCCCAAACAAACCACCACACAGCACTGCTACCTCACAGAAGGCAAGCTGCGACGTACATGTCCAAATACTACTCTGTTTTCCCCTCGTGAGTTTCTTACATCTACTGCAGAAACCACTCCCTCTCACTACTGACAGCAATTTTCCCCACCTCCCCACACAGAGACTTTAGATGGCAAGCTGGAATGACGTCCAGTCTTCCAGATTTACACCGTATCCTCTTCCCACTGCAGTGCAGGCCCTGAGCCCCCCAGTCGCGCACCAGGCCATGCATTCGTGCTGGCTGAGCCCCACACTGTGCCCCGAATGGGGAGCCTCAAGCAAGCCTGAGCTTCCCTCCGCGTCCTCACCAGTAAAGGGGACTGAACAACACCAACTTGGGAGGATTACAGGTTTGAGAAACAATGAGTAACAAGCTCGTAATGGGGGCTCCCTAAAGGGAATCATTCTATTTGGGGGGGGGGGCTTTGAGGACATAGGTGGACAAGGGTGGGAGGAGGTC
This sequence comes from Spilogale gracilis, assembly GCA_004023965.1. NCBI lineage: Eukaryota > Metazoa > Chordata > Mammalia > Carnivora > Mephitidae > Spilogale > Spilogale gracilis. The sequence continues at coordinate 1,796 of PITA01032458.1, forward strand.
AAGGCAGAGGAGTTCAACAGTGAGCCACATAAAAGGAAATGAACATATGGGGCAAACAAGCCCTTCAGGACTAAACACTGACACATATGTGATGCAGAGAATGGTAAAATACTTAATTTATAACCGCACACCAGAAGATCTCATAAAAGTGAGCATATCATTAAGATACTAAATGACTTGCTGCTTGGACACACCTTCTTTTCTGCTTTTTAAATATTTTAACCCACATACAAATGATATATTTAACAAACAAACCAAACGCCTATTTTATGGAAGCCAATTTATTAAAGTCAGAGCCAGAGAGCAGCAAGAACATCTTGGGGAAAGAGTCTCATTAGAAATCCCGAATGGGCTTCAGTCCCCAAAGTTCTACTGGGGAACTCAATATTCTTTAGAATTCACACCCAGAAGAACAGAACTGGCACACTCAAATGAGACTCAATGTTATCTCCTCCTGCACAGAGCAGGTTTCTCGAGAGCTCCGGAGCAGCACTTCCCAATCCTCGGTGTGGAAGCAAAGTGGGTTCAGAATGGCTGTGTGCAGCTGGGGACACATCCTCCAGGAGCCCTCCGATTCTGCCAGCCCACAGCGCCTCAGGCACGCAGGGATCATGTGACCTGCACAAGCAGCAAGGAGCTAATTCAGAGTCAGGGCTGGGAGAAGAACACACCTCCAACACCGCTCTGCCTGCTCACTCTCATCTGAATCGGACCTGTGGTTCTCCTTCTTTCTGCTCTTCCTTTGCTCCTCTGTCCCTGAGATAAGCTCTCCGCATAGAAGCAGGTGGCAATTGAAGAACGATGATGGGAGGAAGAAGGCTGCTAGCAAGGCACCCAGGAACTGAGGCAAGAAAGCCTGGCTTTCTCCAGATGCATTCGAGCCCAAGCTGGTTCTGCTCTCCAGAACCCAAAGCTTTAAAACTGTCTGGCACACCCAGAACCAAGAGGCTGAGCACACGGCTGGCGTGGAGCAGGCGCTGAAGGAACACTACCTCCTCAGAAACACAGCGGGGCTCGTGCAGGCGTGGAGACAAAGTCCTCCGTTTCTCTGTACGTGCCTTGATTCCAGCCACAAGCACACCGATGCAGACAGTGAGGGCACCGATCAGCATGGCACATGCCACATCTTTTAAGGTCAAACACTTTTATGGTTGAGAAACAAGTGTGCCTGCTTCTGCCCACAGAGGAAACAGGTTCCCATGGGTTAAGGATGGTCTGGCCCTGCGGACTCAGTTACCAAGCATTGGGTGGTAAAGCAGCGCACATCCAAGTATACAAACAAATTGAGATGAAGCAATGTATCACCTCACAACCAAAAGTCTAGAACAGTGGTTCTCATATTGGAGCAGTTCTCCGTCTGGGGGACCCTGGACAATGTCTGGCAGCGTTTCTGGCTGTTATGATGGGGGCTAGGGGTGGGATGTGCTATTGGCATCTAGGGGACAAAGGCCAAGATGCTGACGAACATCCTAGAATGCACAGGACAGCACTCCCTGCCCCATCACAGAAGGTCAACCACCTGGTGTGGGGAGCATCTTCCTATATTTGGCTAATTCAAGGGCTCAGTGACATCCTAAAAGGACAAGCCTTTGCGTGCTTATGTGCTCCTCATGGTGAGCTGACTTATCCTCGGCCTTTTCCTGCTGTGGCCTCAGCTGTCTGCCACATATCAGGCATTATATTCTCCCATGGTTAAAGAGAGGAACAAAAAAGTCAAGTATTTGTTCCTTTCCTGTCTCTGTATTAGAGGAAACCCTTTCCAGAGCCATCTGGCGACATCTCATAGGTCAGGGAAGGTCACATGCCCACGTCTGAATCGATCCCTGCCAAGGAAAACAGAATTACCAGGAAGAAGTCCACGAACAATAACATTTACTGCTGAGGCTGAGAGATGGGCGCTCCCACCCTGCAGTGCTTTACTACCTGATCCCTAAGACATAACTGAGAAGAAAGAGGGTGAACAGAGGGCTAGACAACCAGCACATGCGTCTCAATCTCAGAAGTAAGTAGTGAGGCTGAACATGAACCCGAGAGCTCTCACCCTCCTTCATCCTACAACATGTGAATTACTGTACCTTCCAGTAGATTTATTTCCAAGGCCCATCTCAGCCACTGGGAGAATCAGTTTGAGTACCATCATCACCAAAAGCACATGAACAAAATGTTAAGGCAAAACTGTGTAGTTTTGAGAAAAACAATTCAACAATTTACAGACCGATCGAGTAATGAAATGGCATACTTCCTGGCCCTATAAAGATAAGAAGTCATTTAAGTTAGTAAATAAAGACTAAACTGATGTCTTGGGGACAGCAATCTAATGGGCCTGCAGGGCTAAGGTAATCATGAGACAGGAGGGACCCTCATCAAAATCAGTGCGTGCCGTGTGGTGGCAGGCACTGCAACGTCCTCCTGAATCATGCCCCCCACCTCCGTGATATGCTCCATCACAGAATGTTCTCCCTTGAAGACATGAGTGGAGGAAATGTGTGCCATTAAGATCTACACACACTCCTATATGCTCTCCCCGCTCTTGTAGAACAGAACGGCAGCGAACGAGCAACTCTGGAAGCCATGTGCTAAAAATGGCAAAGTCCCAGGCTTGAGTTTCCAGAATAACCATGGGGAAGAGAGCTGCCCAATCTGGAACACCATGCTGAACTGACAGTGGCTTTTGTTCTAGCAGTGACACTACTGCAACTGATACACTGCAAGTACCATCATTATTTAAACACCATTCCAGAAAATGCTACCAAAATGCCAGGGGAAAAAACCCACAAATTCAGTATTGATTGATGATACACGTATGCTTGTCTAGCCACAGAACTCAAAACCGTCAGCTGAAAAAAAAGCTTAGAAATAAATTCACGAACATGGCCAGTTTCCAAACTGTATAAATTAATCGTTTTGTACACATCAACAACCAATTCAAACACAGAGTGGGAAATAAACTCATTCATAGCAGCAAAATACATATACAGAATATACAGAGAGGAGCGGAGAGGGAGGGGAAGCAGGCTCCCCGCTGTGCAAGCAACCAGATGTGGGCCTTGATCCCAGGACTCCAGGATCATGACCTGAGACACAGGCAGACACTTAACCCACTGAGCCACCCAGCGCCCCTCTAATCAGTAGTCATTTAAATGGGAAATGTAAAAGCCACAGAAGCTACAGACTAGTCCCACTGAAATGGCCAAAATAAAGACTGCCCATGCCAACTGGTGGCAAGAATATGGAATGAGTAGAGTTCCTGTACACTGCTGGAGGGGTACAAAATGATACAATCACTTTGGAAAACAATTTGCCAGTTTTTTTTAAGAAGTTAAATATGTATTTACTGGAAGCAATCCAAAATGTCCATTAACAGGAAAATGGACAAATAAGTGGTATACCTCCCTGGCAACCTACTCAGCAGTAAAAAGGAATGAATTATCAGTCTACCTGACTCTCAAAATGGTGTTGTCGAGAGACAGATGCCGGACCAGGAAGTAAAGGGTATATGCCGTATGATTCTGTTTATATAAAATTTTAGAAAATGCAAACTAGCAGATCAGTGGCTGCCTGAGACAGGGGCAGAGAGGGAGGGGAGGAAACTTCTGGGGGTAACAGATACATGCCCATTATCTTCGAGGGGTGATGGTTTCACAGGCATATACACACGTCAAAACTCATCAAATTAATTGCTTTAAGTATATGTAGTTTAGTGCATGTCAGCAAAGCTGTAAAAAAAAAAAAAGGAACTGATGATTTAAAAAAAGATAAGTGGGAAGCTTGATTACAGGTATTCACGTTCAATCAGCTGTCCTTTTTGAAAAATAGCCAAGTTGAACTTAATTCCTTCTGTATTAGCTCACTGGAGCTGCTGTAACAAACTATCATGGACAAGGTGGCTCTAACATCAGAATTTGTTTCTTACAGCTCTGGAGGCTAGAAGTCCGAGATCAGGGTGCTAACTAGCTCAGTTCTCTGCCTGGTTTGTGGACAGCCACCTCTTGCTGTGAGCTCACCACATGGAGAAGAGACATTTCTCGCTCCCTCCCTCTCTTTTTTTTTTTTTTTTAAGATTTTATTTACCTATTATTTGAGAAAGACAGAATGAGAGAGAGAACATGAGAAGGGGGAGGGTCAGAGGGAGAAGAAGACTCCCTGCAGAGCAGGGAGCCCGATGTGGAACCAGATCCTTAGACTCCAGGAGGGTCATGACCTGAGCTGAAGGCAGTCGCTTAACCAAGTGAGCCACCCAGGTGTCCCCCTCCCTCTCTTTATAAGGCCACCAACCTATTGGGTTAGGGCCCCATCCTAATGAATGACCTCATTTAATCTTAATTCCTTCCTGAAGATGTTATCTCCAGATATAGTCACACTGAGGCTTAGGCCTCCAACATACGAGTTTGGTGGGGATGGGGGAGACATAATTCAGTCCATAGCACCTTCCTTACCATGGCCTGATGTCAAATTTCTAGTTCTGCAACTTTCTGGACAGAATTTATAAAACATAAGCAGACAACAAGCTCTTTCTCATCCATAAACTCTATTCTGCTAGATGAGTTGTTTCTTCCCCCGGATGAGCTTTTGCCATTAGATTCCCGGTGGAACAACTCACCTGCCCAAATCTGGACTATTTCCACCCCTCCAGCAGATCTCAAAGAACAGCAAAAATATCCTCTGTTCACATGTAAAACATACACACTACCGTCACTATAAATTACTGAAAGTAAACCAGTCTCCTGATTTCAGCAGAGAGATGATCTTTCCAAAGGGACCACATCAGCCTTACGCGGACACGCTTGAGCGGCGCACAGAGAGGCAGCTCCCACGAGCCTGAATCAGCAACGCCCCTGCTGATTCTCAGCTCCCTCTGGAGAACGTGGGACAGGGCAAGAAGCAATAATGCCGTCTGAACCCCAATGCATCACCTACCAAGAGGAGGAGGGCAGAACAGTAGCAAAGGACAGGGCAGCCTCTGCCGCAGTCTGAGGAGTTCTCCCTGACATTCTATTAGCTTTGTCTGTTAACTTCCGGTGCCGAACTGTCAGCACACTGCCAGAAGCAAATGGGCCTGGCGCTTACCCCAGTCCTGCAAAGAACCAGTTCTACTTTGCTGACACTTGAAGAATCAGTAATTGCCACAGACAACCTTCCAATTTGATCTCTTCCCAAAAGGCATTCAGGCCACATCTTTCCAGAATGACCTTAACACCATACTGACCTGACTGCTTCTACCCTTGGGGTCACTGCCACAGGCAGCAGCAGAGGGCTGGAAAACGACTAAAACAACTGCCCCAAACTGAGGTGCCGCACTCTAACAGAATGGCCCCTCACAGTGGGGTGACAAGAATGAACCAGACATTACACAGCTCAGGGCCACAATTCATAAACAATGAAGACTGAGAGGGGCTCAGGTTCTGCCCTACATCACCAGCTAGAGGGAGTCTGGTCCACGGGGATCAGGAGCCGTGATTTAAACTGCATCTCAATAAATGAATGAATTAAACTGCACCTCATTAGAAAGAGGAAGAGGTTGGGGAGGAGGACATAAGGAGACACATGGGAAGGGCCAAGTGGGGGGACAACACCCTCCACAACAAAGCCCCTACGAGAAAGGGGGTGCACAGCCTGTGAGGTGAAGTAAGATGGGACATGAATCATCTGTGTTACGGTCTGAATGTTTGTGTCCTGCAGTGTGATGGGACTGGGAAGTGGGGTGGGGAGGTAATTGGGTCATGAGGGTGGAGCCCTCAGGATTGGGATTAGTGCCCTTATAAAAGGGACCTCGCAGTGTTCCCTGGGCCCTTCCGCCAGGTGAAGATACAATGGAAGATGGCCATCTGTGAACCAGGAAGCAGCTCACAAAGACCCTGAATCTCCTGGGGCGCTAATCTTGACTCCCAGCCTCCGGAACTGGGAGCAAGGAAGGCCTGCTAGTCCACGTCTGAACCCCATTCTGGGGTATTTTGTTATAGCAGTTCACATCGACTGAGACAGTCGGGAAGTTCTTGGCACACGTCGAATCACCACACATGCCAGCAGTGAAGTTCCCCACGATGCTGCAGGGCAGTAAAAATAAGATCAAAGAAGTAATGCTCTACTGTTCCATAAGGGGTATGATGGAAAAACCATCTGGGATTCTATCACAGAAATGAGCTTTTTGAAAAAAACTGGTGCATGGAGAGGCAATCTGTACTTCATTGTCAGACCCTGTTACAGACTAAAGTGTGTCTCCCAAATTCCCATGCTGAAACCCTCACCCCTAGTACCTTACAGTGTGACTGTATATGCAGACAGGGCCTTTAGAAAGGCAATGAACATAAAATGTCACAGTCTAGGTGATAGGTGAGGTCCACTATGACTGATGTCATTGTAAGAGGAGATTAAGACACAGATATGCACAGTGGAGACCACGTGAGGACACAGGGAGCAGGTGGCCACCTACAAGGCGAGGAGAGAGGCCTCAGAAGAAACCAGATCTGCCGGCACCCTGATCGGGGACTTCTAGCCTCTGGAGCTGTGCGAAAGTTCATTTCTGTTAAGTCGCCCACTGTGTGGGATTTGGCTGTGACAGCTTAGACACCTCATTCAGACCTCAGCTTAAGAGGCTTTATCTGAACTAATACTATGTAACAGAGAAAAGTAGCCGATTAGGGCAAAGGTAAAAATCAGGATTGGCTCAGACTCATCCACTTTTCAGGTAGAAGGGTCCTAAAGCTGGTCACTTGAGCTGTAGACCAGCACAGTTTACCTGGTCTCCTATCTCCAGCCCCCATTCTTCCAGAAATAACACAGTGCTAACTCTGAAATGCCATGAAGAGGCTCTGCCTTAACAAGCTGTCCTTAAGTGCTAAGACTTGAGAAGCCAAAACTAACAATAGCCAGCACTTCCTCTTTGTCTTGCTATTCATGCCTCCTTGCTTTCTGGCCATGTCATGAAACAGCAGGGTGCTGAAAAAAAGCAGCAAAAAAAAAAGGTTATTCATTTAGGACCATTATGACATTTTTTAAAAAAGGAGTTCCCAAGATAAGGTTTTGTTTTTTTGTTTTTAAAGATTTATTTGAGAGAGAGAGTGTGAACATGGGGGAGGAGCAGAGGGAGAAGAAGCAGACACCCTGCCGAGTAGGGAGCCCCATGGGGCTCGATCTCAGGACCCTGGGAGGATGACCTGAGCCAAAGGCAGACACTTAACAACTGAGCCACCCAGGCACCCCAAAGATGTGGCTTTTAAATGCACAGAGCTTATTCATTTCTACTATCCTTTATTTCCATAATCAAAGTTGTAACCCAGGCTTGGCAAGTGGTTGGGTTCATCAGGATTCAGTATGTACTTATTAATTAAAATTTAGGGCGCCTGGGTGGCTCAGTGGGTTAAGCCGTTGCCTTCAGCTCAGGTTATGATCTCAGGATCCTGGGATCAAGGCCCACATGGGGCTCTCTGCTCAGGCAGGGAGCCTGCTTCCTCCTCTCTCTCTGCCTGCCTCTCTGCTTACTTGTGATCTCTGTCAAATAAATAAATAAAATCTTTGAGGCACATGGGTGGCTCAGTTGGTTAAGTGACTGCCTTCGGCTAAGGTCATGGTCCCAGAGACCCGGGATCGAGCCCCACGTCAGGCTCCCTGCTCGGCGGGAAGCCTGCTTCTTCCTCTCTCACTCCCCCTGCTTGTGTTCCCTCTCTCGCTGTGTTTCTCTCTGTCAAATAAATAAAATCTTTAAAAAAATAAAATAAAATAAAACTTATCTAAAAATAATTAGTGAAAGATGATGGCTTGAAGCCTCAGATAAACAATTAAGCAAAAATTACCCTATTCATGTTGCTATCCGTGAAAGCCATAAAGGGTAAACTTTTTTCTAATACATAAAATTCTGAAGATGATACCGGAAGTCTAAAAACTGATACATTTAGAACTCACAGTCTGACAAACCAGGACCTCTTGCAGCTCAGTTTTCTCATTTGCCAAGAGTTGAGCTAGATGAGCCTTCTGTTCTGTCTATGATTAATATTTTATAACCAACAATCACCTACCTTAATTAAAAAGCATTTTGACCTACCTTACTATTAACCTACAGTATTGTTTCCATTTGTAATATAAAGATCTACTAATTCGTCACTAACTTACTCACAGGAATTTCTGTGTACATGTATGAGTCCAAGCAATCTGACCACTGCCAAGGCCTTAACTTCCTTATTCACATCAACTCTCATTAGGTTCCCTGAACGCAGAAGTTGTGAGTCTCCCAGGAGTGAAGTTCCTGACTGGGACTTGCTCCATCCATCACCTTCCCGAACCCTCTGTCCCAGTACCTCTGATCTGGCTACACGAGCTGCCCCCTGCCAGCGCAGCAGGCTCCCACGCTCGGGCTCACCGCCCACGCATCGGCCACAGCGAGGCTTCCAGGAGGTAAGGGAGGCCGCGGGCCCCTTGCTCAATGGCTCCTCCTCCCCTGCGGAACAGGACCGTGTGATCTTCCCTGGCTCCCTCTCCTCCCTCTTTTCCTATCACCCCTCCACCCCAGCCACACCCGCCCCCTACTGTACCTTGGACACGGGCCCACGCCCCAGATGGTCTCCCCACCAGCTCGCTCACTGCATCCAGGCCTCTGGTTAACCCTCGAATGTCACGTTATTAGAGCCATCTTTGTCTGAACTAGACCGCACCTTCTTCCTCCCACCCCATTTCCCTTACCTGCTTTATTTTTTCTCAACATTCTGCACCTGGTATCACATATTTACTGTCTTCTGCCAACAAAGCCTTGTGAATGTCGTGTCCAATGCCGTATCCCCAGCACCCAGGCGTTCAGTATGTCTTGTTCTCACCATGTATCAGCCTGCCAGGCTGGGATGACATGGCACCACACGTTGGACGGCTTAAGCAACAGAAACGGACTGTCTCTCAGTTCTGGAGGCCAGAAGTCCGAGGTCAAGGAGTCAGCTGGTTGGTTCCTTCTGAGGACTCGAGGGAGAATATGCTCCAGACTGCTCTTGCTTCTGGCGCTGTGCTGGCAATCTTTCGTGTTCCTAGTCTTAATAATCGCATCAGCCAGGTCTCTGTCTCTCTGTGCATGTTTGTGTCTGTGCCCAAATTGCCCCCTTTTATGAGGACTCCAGTCAGACTGGATCAGGGCCCACCCTAACGGCTTCACTTTAATTTGATTAACTCTGTAAAGACCCCATCTCCAAATAAGGTGACACTGAGCCACTGGGAGTTAGGATATCAACATATTTTTTTAGAAGATAATTCAACCGGTAACAACCACTTAGCAGCCATGCAACATCGGGCAAGTTAATTAACTTTCATCAGTAAAATGAGTCTTAGTAATTCATTGCACTTGCTTCATTTTGGTAATGAAGACAGTGTCCCTGACAGCAGAAAGGTGTATCCCTGCCTGCTTACGTGAGCCACACAGATAGCGACATGAAAAAAGCTCAGGAGCGTAGGCTTGACAGCCAGGGTTTGAGCTCTCTCTGCACTTGCTGGCTCTCATCTTGCAGAAGTTGCTTAGTCTGAAACCAATCTCCAGATATACTATATCATAAAATAATGCACGTCAAGTCGTTAGCACACAGTATCCTCTCTAGGAATGCCAGCTGTCATAGGCAGGGCTGAGGCAAAGACGGACAGTGTCACCTCATCCCACTGATGTCTTGCAAATTTTTTCATTCATCACTTAATCATACACAGCAACAGAAAACAGGAAGCTCAGGTACAGAAAACACAGCGGTACCATTACACGGAACTGGGTACCAATTGTAATAAAAAAGTTGTCTTTTCACTCATATCCAACTGCCTACAGACATCAGACGGGGACATTGACCATGTGAACAATATTGTCTTCCAAGTCCTTGAACACTGGATGTCTTCCGTTTTATTTAGGAACATACGCATTTTGAGCTAGCTAAAGTAATATACTTGGTCAGTGCCATTCTTAAGCCATGAGGTATTCTGTTAAAGAAGCCCAGGTTCATATGCCTGAAGAACTTCCTAAGATGTTTAATCGTTTTAACCCGCCTTTTAAAATGCAGGTTATCAAGTACAGATGAGCCTTCCTGGAGAAGCTTTAAAAGCATTGGCTAGTCATGCATGCAGTAGCTGTGAGTCCCTACAATGTGCTAGTACTGTCCTAGACATCAGGGCACAGGAGAGAGCAAAACCAGCAAGACCCTCCTCAAATCAGCCTGTCCCACAATGAATCTCTGGGTTTCCCTGCCCACCCCATGGAGCAGGATCCTCCCCAGGTTCCCTCCCCATTCCATCTTGTGGCTTCTGGGAGAAAATTCGCGAGTCCTACTTGACTCCTCTTTTTCTCTTGTATCCCAAATCTAATCTGTGAACAAATTGTTATACCTTAGAAGTATACTCAAAACCCAAAACCTTCTCCACTGGCCCATCTATGTTATAGTAACAGCTCCTAAATGGTCTCCCTGCTCCTGCCTTGCCTGACCGCACCCATTTCTACTCCCTACAGAGCAGCTAGAACCTGCTCTAGCATGCTAAGCCAGGCCATGCTCTTGGCTCAGCTGCCCTCTAGGGTACCCCTCCCCCAGCCCCTGACTCAGTGACCACTGTCAGAATCCAGTTTTAAAGGACCTATGAGACTGGACACCCTCCCTACCCCATATCCCTATGGTCTTGTGTCCTATACGCTCCCCATCCCTTGCTTGCTTTGTGACCTCACTGCTCTCAGGCACACCAGAGCCTCTGCACTCACAGGGTGCCTTCTCAGGAAGGCCTCCCTTAAAGAGCCACTTTATATGCATCCTCAACACTCACCGTCCCCCTCCTTCACTGCTATCTACCATCCCCTATATTTTGTTTATCATCCAGGGTCCCCTGGGTCCCCATATGGTTGTTGGTTTTGCTCTCTCCTGGGCCCTGATGTCTAGGACAGTACTAGCACATTGTAGGGACTCACAGCTACTGCATGCATGACTAGTCAATGCTTTTAAAGCTTCTCCAGGAAGACTCATCTGTACTTGATAACCTGCATTTTAAAAGGCGGGTTAAAACGATTAAACATCTTAGGAAGTTCTTCAGGCATACTGAACCTGGGCTTGTTTAACAGAATACCTCATGGCTTAAGAATGGCACTGACCAAGTATATTACTTTAGCTAGCTCAAAATGTGTATGTTCCTAAATAAAATGGAAGACATCCAGTGTTCAAGGACTTGGAAGACAATATTGTTCACACGGTAATACCCCGCCTGCCCCGCAGAGTGATCTACAGAGTCACCTCAATCCCTACCAAAATCCCACTTAGCTTGTTGGCAGAAATTGACAAGCTGATCCTAAAATGCATATGGAATTTCAAGGCATCCAGAATAGCCACAATAATCAGTACAACAAAGTTGGAACAGCAAAGTGATTTCCCCATTTCAAAACTTACTACAAAGCTACAATAATCAAAATGTGTGGTGCTAGCCTAAGGATAGATAGGTCAATGGAAAAGAAATAGAAGTCAGAAATAAAGCCATCTACTTATGGCCAACTGATTTCAACAAGGGTTCCAAGCCCCTTGGAAAGAACAGTCTCTCCAACAGATGGTGCTGGGACAACTGGATTTCCTGCAAAAGAATACATTCAGAGTCTTACTTCACACCATGCCTAAATATTAGCTCAAAATGGATCAGGGATCTAAATATAAGAGTTAAGACTATAAAGCTCTCAGAAGAAAATACAGGGGCAAACCTTGATGATCTTGAATTCAGCAATGATTTCTTAGATATGACACCAAAAGCACAAGCAACAGAAGGAAAAGTAAGCAGCTTGGACTCCATCAAAATCAAAAACTTCTGGGGAGGATGGGTGGCTCAGACAATTAAGAGTCTTTTATTTCAGCTCAGGTCTTGATCTCAGAATCATGAGTTTAAGCCCCGTGTTGTGCTCCACACTGGGTGTGGAGCCTACTCAAAAAAAAAAAAAAAAAAAAAAAAAAAAAAAAAAAAGGGGTGCCTGGGTGGCTCAGTTGGTTAAGCAACTGCCTTCGGCTCAGGTCATGATCCCGGAGACCCGGGATCGAGTCCCACATCAGGCTCCCTGCTCAACAGGAAGCTTGCTTTTCCCTCTCTCGCTCCCCCGCTTGTGTTCCCTCTCTGGCTGTGTTTCTCTCTGTCAAATAAATAAAATCTTAAAAAAAAAAAAAAA
>PITA01032459.1:0-13927 GCA_004023965.1 Spilogale gracilis
GCGGGCCCGAGTCCTCCGGCGGGGCTCTTCCGGGGAGCGGCGGCCGGGGCGGGGGTGGTCGGCGGGACGCCGGGTGAGCGGAGGTCGGCCGACTGGGGCCCCTCACGCTCCCTGCTCCAGGCCCGGGGCCCCCGGGTCGGCCTCCGCCGCCCCGGCCCTGCTGCCTGCGAGAAGGAAGTTTACTTGGTGCTCCCGGCTGAACTCCCAGCGCGGGGGAGCCCCCGGTGCCGCGCCCCTCCCCAGGCGCTCACACTCCACCTGGGTCCACGCGGGGAAATGGGGTGCCTTTAGGGGTTCAGAGCTGCCAAAAGTCAGGGACCTGTGTCCGGGCGCCAGTGCCGGACACGCCGGGGTCGCGGCAGGGGCGGAGAGTGCTCTTTGCTGCTGGTTGCTTATGAGACACAGTTGCTTATGGGGAACACTGTTGGGGTGGGCTACCCAAGTTTATCCCGGCATCCTTTCTCCCAATACATGCACCCCACCTCTCGCCCCCGAGAAATCTTTAGATTGGTTGTGCGCCCGCTGAGGATCTTGGCACCCCGTGCTTCCAAGAATGGTGAGGGTCTTTCTCCAGGGCTGGGGGGGGTTCTCTCTAGCCAGTGGAGAACCCCTCAAACAGAGGCACTCGCTTTCTTGGATGGAGGCGACAACTGAGGGGTCCCGAAGGGAATGAACAAGTCTAGAACAAAGTTTGCGTGAGGGCGCCGAGATCGAGAATCGGAGAGGTACTGGCTTGAGCATTTGGGGTACGCAGGGAGGACACCTTGAATCCCTCCGTGTTCCTGGAGGTGGTTCACTTTAGAGGCCTCTGAGCTGCCAGGCCCAGCGCCCGAGGCGAAGGAGAGGCACCCGGGTCGGTCCCCCGCAGGATGCTCGCCTTGGGGCTGCGGAAGACGAGGGGAACCCCGGCGGGTCTCCGCGCATCCTGATGCCCTTCGGAATGCTCAAGTCCTGGGCAACATTTGGGGGTATGGAGGAGGTTACTGGTCCCCGACAAGGCTCGGAAGCGTGCCCTTAGATCGGCATTTCTGCCCACTAAACTCTACGGCCACCCGGGCGGGCCGCACGGTCCCCGGGCTGCTTCCCTAGAGGCCTGCTTCTCAGTAGAGCTGGGGCGCTGGGAATCGCGCAGACCCAGGCAGAGAATCCAAGGGACTCCCACTCTCATCACCCTGGCTGTCGGGAAACGGGACTCCTGGCGTGGGGGTCCCTGTAAGAAATTGGGGAGAACTAAGACAAATTAAGAAAATTGTTTACAACATTTGCCCCCCCACCCCAGTACTCTTTCGAGCCTCCAGCCTTATCCAGAGTCTCTGCGATTTCAAAGTCTGCTGAGAAGAGCACTCGCTTTCCACTCCAGGCCAATCCAGGGACAGGAGATAAATCGGGGTGAAATTACCTCAGGCTGCAGCAACAGCTCCGAATATTTTTCTGGGTTTTCTCAGCTGGTTTCTTAAGCTTCTCGACCGGACACCCATCTTTCTTAAAGTTTCTGCTAAGACCTTCTGCCCCGAACACTGAAAGTTCCCAATTTGGGTAGGAAAAACCAAATGGGAGGAGAAGAAATAGATTTTTGGGGTTTGTTTGGTTTTGTTTATTTGGTGTTGTTTTGTTGGGGTTTTATTTTTTTTTTTTGTCAATTTGTACTGATTTCATACATTTTCAAAAAGGAGAAAAAAGACTCGATCTTCCCGGAGAAATGATGCCTGCTAGATCTTTGCCTTTCTCCTTGTCGCCTTCCAAATCAGGAATTTTTAATAGTTAAGGGTTCTCATAAAGCAATAGCATAAAAGGAGTTCACTACCTCTTACCATTATTATTTATTAGGACTTTTTTTTTTTTTAGTTTATTTGAGCTTTGAGGTAAGTTAATTAAGTCACTGAATCTCACTGAATCAAGTTTCCTTTCTTTTTTCTTTCTTCTTTCCTCCCTCTCTTTCTTTTTTCTTCCCTTTTTTTTTTCTCCCCCAAAGCTGGTTCATTGTCCTAAGAAGCCATAAAGTGTTACCGGCCACCATGGTCAACACTTCCCTCCCAGCTCCTTCTCACCTCTCCCCACCCCCTCTTTTTCTTCAGTGGTAATGGTTTTAGGTTATGACTGTTTTTACATGGTTGAACAATAAGTTTGGGGGAAGCTGCCCAGAGGGTAGACTTTGTAATAATGTTACAGGGTTTAGTATGTTGTAATATTAGTACACAAGTAATCCTCCTCAGTGTCTGCCTCACAGGAGGACCTTCCACACACCCCATCTTTTTATTTGGGAGTAGTTGGGAGAGAGTGGGGCTTGAGAATGTGTGGCCCATCTCCAAGTTACCTTTTAAAAGTCACCACCTTTCTGCAAGGAATTCAGCAGTCTCTATGCATCTCCTGACACAGAACACACACTTAACTGAGTTGTGGGGTTTGAGGCTTTTTTTCTTTTTTTTTGGTCTTGTTTTGGGTGTCCCCCGCCCCAACACACGTATAAAGGTTATTACATTTGTAGGAGACAGCGCCTCACTCAAACAATGTGCTACTTTTTTTTTATGTCTCAAAAGGGTCGGAAAATAGGGTCCATGAAACTTCGAACAAACTGAATTAAATCTAGTAACACAGACCACAGACGTACTGATTTCTACCTAGAGCAGGACCTAGAAAAGTTTGCGGGCCCCGGTTCACAGAAGCCCGGAAGCAGAGACTCAGGCTAAGAACAGCCTCCTGTGTGTGTGTGTGTGTGTGTGTGTGTGTGTACACATGTGTGTACATGCACGTACAAAGAAAACCAGAGCCATGCTAAACAGCCACACGGATAACTCCTTCAGAACAAGTTCAAGAAAACAAGATGATTTGGTCAGTCTTCCGATGTTCATATTTTAATTCAGCTGTAATACCAGGAACCCCCTACATTCAACTGGGAAATTTTTTCTATTTCTTATGAAACCAAGATTATGACACATATTACCTGTCTCTTAAATGGTATTCAACAAGTCTGGGATTAGTTGTAGAAAGATGACTTCCATTGGAAAAATTATTTACCGAGGTAAATAATTCTGAGGAAGGGGAATATTAGAATCTAATGATTTTCTCTGTGGGTTCTTTACTAAGCTCTGGGTTTCAGCGGTGTATGTGTGAGTGTGTTGGGGTTTTTCTTCTTTGGGTGTTGTTTTTAAGATTGAAGTAACTACAGGAATGGCCCTTTCAGGTTCCATTCATTTATTAAAGTATTTTGGTGCTCCGCTTTCTCAGGAACAGATAATATTGGAAGAGAGATAAAAACATCATGAACTCGAGATAAAACATGGACTCCTATAAAGTATCATAAACATTCCTCTTATTTATATTAATAATGAAATTCTATTATTTACCAAAGTAATTTACTCATTGTGAGCAGCTTAATGGCAGCACATTGATTTCTGGGCCCAAAAGGTTAGAGAGAACTATAATTAATTGCTTTTTTTAAAAAACCGACACCTGTACCATAAGGCAGTTGGAAAGAATTCATGTTTAATCAGGCCTATTCTAAGTCTGCGGCATAATGGAAGATTCTGGATGAGAGAATGCAAACTGTTTTGGGGGGATTTGCTCCGGGCTGCAAATACTTTCTAAAACATTAAAAACAAACATATCAACAAGCAAAGTGGAACTGGGTGTGAGAGAGTGGATGCAAAAGTGAATGTATGATAGTGAGGGTCTCATGCTTTCTGGTACATCAAGTTTCTCCTGTGGTTTATAGGTACAAGTGCCGATTTATAGGTTATTCTTCGGGGACTTTATTTCATTTCTTTCTATGTCAGCCCGTAGCCAGTTGTCTTTACCAGGAGCCCTTTAGAAGGCAGAAACCCACATTTCTCACGTGGAGAGCTTAGTGGGAACCCGAGCGAGCAAGCGGCAGAGTCCCAGTCTGCTAAGTTTTTTGAAATGGTTCAAAGCCCAGCTCTCTGTAGTAACCAGAACAAAGTCCCCCTGCCGTCTTAATTTGGTGTTTTTAAAGCATCGTGTGGTACAGCTCGCCACATCTTCCAGAATTTTCTTGACCTACCCAAACTGAAGGAATTTAGCAGTTTAGCCAAGACGGTAAATTACCCGAAGCCCCAACAACCTCCCCCCCACACACACACAGAGAGAAAAAAGTGTGTGTGCCAGGCTTTAGAAAAGCTAAATGTGTAGAGCTGTTTTAACCTTTGCTAGCCTCCTCCCATGCAAAGGTGACAAGGTCCAGATCATAATATGTCCTTCAGTATCTTCCCAGTGACCCCCAAATTGAGTCTTGCTGGTCACTTAGCAGGAAGTTGGTAGTTTATGTTAGTTTCACCTTATCAGCTTGGCTTCTTTTCCTAACCTTATTCCCCTGTCACCCTCAGATGCCAGACCCCCAAAGGGGAAGATTGACAGGTAGTCCCTATAGCTCAGTTTTACCCTCAAACAACAGGGATTTAGTTTCTTGT
The DNA here is from genome assembly GCA_004023965.1 of Spilogale gracilis. NCBI lineage: Eukaryota > Metazoa > Chordata > Mammalia > Carnivora > Mephitidae > Spilogale > Spilogale gracilis. Next base: position 4,425 of record PITA01032459.1, read on the forward strand.
GCCTTTGCCAATGTTTATGTAGTCAAAGTTTAGATCTCGCCTTAAGGAGTCTCTCTTTTTACGCGTCACTGGAATAGGAAAAGCCACAAAGAAGTTTTTGAACCAACCCTTGCAACTGGAACCCCACCTAGTGTTCAGTTTGATTCATCAAGGGGGAAGACATTTTCCCCCTTTCATTTATTGTGTACATTAGGTGGGCTTGTATCCCGGCTTTAAAAGGAGTGTGTTGTCCGTGTTATTTTTTTTTCCAGAGATTTCACTTGTATTCTTCCACTTGAGAATACACTAATCCTGGCCAGAACACGGAGGAAATTGAAGCAGGCCCGTGATGTGTCATTTGGTCGCATATCACATAGAGGGAAACTTAAGACCTTAATACAAAGAGTAATGCAGGGCGCACGTTGGAGTGTTTAAAGTTTCTTTGGAATCTTAAGCTGGACATTCAGGTTTAGGGTTTTCCCAGGTCTGGGCCAAAAAAACATAGAAAACTATATATATATATGTGTGTGTGTGTATGTATATTAATAATAAAAAGATAAAGATCAAACAATCAGAAATGTTGGTGATGACCTTTCGAAATTAGTCTATGGGAAGGAACAGCCTGTAAAAATTATAGGCTCCAAAATCACAATCCTGTGAGAGGTTCTATTAAAAATGTTAATGTGATCATAAGGTAATGGAAAGTAAAGTGAAGGATCTTACTGAAGAGCTCCAAAAAAGAAAACTAAGTGTGGTAGAATAGAGTTGTTTTGTTTTGTTTCCTGGCTGGCCAAACCTTGCTGTGTGGGGCATAGTTTTATTTTTGTTTGCACAGTAGACAGACATACTGGAACACTTCAATTTTCTACCTCCTATTCTACAATGTTAGGTTGAGATGATGAGAAACTGACAAATTTGAATTGGGTGTCAAGCACCTAAATAGTAGAAGACCTAAAACATCCGGGATTTTAGTATAAATTGGATGGAACTGTAAGTTCACCATCTTATCCTCTAAAAAAAACCCAAAAACAAAAACAAAAGTGCCGGAAAAATTATCTTTTTTTGTGTGTACAAACTTAGCAAACCACTACTTCTCAAATTTTCCTACCTGACTAGGATTATAAAATCAATTTGTATGCAAACTCCATAGAAAAGGAACTGGATTGCTACTTTCACCCCAGTGCAGGGAGGCAAACTGTATGCATTATAATGGGGTCACCAGTTGCAATCCTGTGTAACAGATTATTGAGAAACAAGATAGCAGGCGGTCAGAAAAATGAATTAAAACCTGGGGTGTGTGTGTGTGTGTGTGTGTGTGTATTATAACAACTTAAAATATTCCCTCTGGTAGTTAAAGATTCAAACTAGTCCTCATGCTTTGTCTTTGTTGTGTTGAGCTTCTTCCTTGCAGTTTAGTTCAGAATACAGACAGATTTAAAGTTAAGAACTATTATAGCATAGCGACACCTGCTTTTGAAATAATCAAAATAGATACTGGATTTTTTTTTTCTTCCTTTCTTTCTCTCTTTCTTTCTTTCTTTCTTTTTTTCTTTTTTTTTTTGGTGTTCGTAAACATCAGGAGATTAAATTAGTCAACTCTACAGTGAGATCAAATGTCAGCATATTAAAATGTTGTGAAAATCCAAGCTAAAACCCGGACAGCTTTTGAACACAGTCTCTTTCTTAGAAGCAAGCAGGCATTTATTTTGAAGCATCTACATTTTCCGTGCAGTTAGCACAATCCTAAATATAAAAATGTTCAGGTTGAAAAACTTGAAAATTCTCAAGTGAGTCTTGAAGCAGTGCAAATGCTAGAATTCAAGCAATAATCAGCGTCCTGTAAACTAACCTTTTTAGTCTGTCCGTATATTATGAGAATATCAGATGTTTGCAAGTTAGAAAGAATTAAAATGCCCTTTAATCGTGAACACAGATGTGCTAAATATTTGAAGCAACTACATTGTAATGTGTACGATTGATGAAGTCAGTTTTCTGATTTCCCTTGCTAGTTATTTAGTTCTGAATCTGTCATTATTTGTCTAAGCCCAGCTGACCAAGCAAAACTGTGTTTTAAAGTGGCTTTATGTTTTGATAAATGCGAGCTGGTTGAAAAGTATTTTCCACTGAATGCAGAGCTTAATAGAACATGCTGACATAATAGTTTTAATGCATTTTGTTGAGAATGTGTGAACAAACAGAATAGCTTTTGTTCCTTCATAATTGGCTGTAAAAGTAGATGGAAACATAACCATTACATATGGAAATGTGCAAAGAGAAAGAAATAACATTTCTGTCGAATATATTAGGAATTGCATTTCCTAGTTTAAAATAAGCATCTGAAATGGATGCATCATTTAAAATCGGTTGTCAAAATAAGAAGCTTTAAACAGAATTTTTGTCACATTATTTTTGTCCCAAGTTAAGCAACATAACTTTAGCGGATTTCGTTTAATATTTTGTTTACATTATTTTAAGGCAGGAGAGAGACAGAAAAGTGCTTAAAACAGCACCTTGAATGCGCACAGGAATCCGGGGCCAATTAGGATGATCAAACATTAAATTAAAACTGAATCATTATTGGTATTTTCTGCTACAGCTAAGATTTGTTTGGTATTGTTAATGCATTTTGCTCCATACCCTTGTGGAGATTAAAAGATGGGTATTAGAAAAGCTAGCTTGTTAAGTATAACTTAGCTACTCAAATAACACTCCCAGTGAATAAAGTGTGCATACATTTGGCATACTTCACCGGGGGTTCTCATCAACTTGGGCATCACTCAAGGCAAATAGAGTTAAAGGAATTTCCAGAAGTTAGTATTTAGGTATTAATTATATTTTCTGGAATGCAAAAATACTCAAGCTTTTTTGGATGTTTACTATGAAAAGGCAAATGGTTGGCTCTTTGGAGTTCACTGTTAAGTTTACCGAAAAAGGAACATTTTGAATTTGTATTTATTCATATTTGCAATTAGTTTTTTTTCTTTTTATCCCCCCCGCAAGTTTTCTGGGAGATTCAATTTGGAAGTCATGGAAACTAACTATTATCTGATTCAGTTCTGCAGAAAAGCAAGCAGGGAGGTAATCCTTGAATTCAACAGTTTTTTTTTTTTTTTCACAGCCTTCGGAGATGACCACACACCATTTGTACAACAGAAGTTGGTGTTCCCCATGCTGGGCAAACAATGGGGCTCCATCCTGTCTTTGAATAGGATGTTAGCTTGGAGTTGGAGATTTTTATGTTTAATTTACAAATGGATCTTAGCGAGAAGAAATCTGAGCAACCGGTGGAAACAAACATGAAATAAAGGGATTTTTATAATGAAAGGTTCAGGACAATCTGTTAAACAATTGATAACAGTTAAGAGCAAACTGTTTTTAAAGGCATTCAGAGAAGGAGAATGGCCCAGCCATACCAAACTCCAAACCAAGAATTATTTCTTCCCTTCCCCTTAACAGCGCATCCTTCTAGAAGTTGATGTTGAATCAGAAATGTAAATCTTGTGCCAGTTTTTATAGATATAAAGAGCACTTTTGATGAAATATTTAGAGGCATAGTGTTGCCATTTGGAGTCTAGTGGCATATATTCCTTGAATAGCAGAATGGTAGCCAAGGTTGCATTCTTTAATTTTAAATAAACATGTCCTGGAGTGATAAATAGGTGTCAGGCAGGCCTTGTAATGGGTTATGATCATTGCGTTTCTCTTCGTTGTGTGTGTGTGTATGTTGCTTTCTTCTCTGTATTCAGGAGAGGCTTGAACGGTCTGGAGGATTTGTTACTGATGTGGCAAAAGTGTATTTGTCACCGATCAGCCTTAGCTCAGGTTCTAGGTTAGGGACTGGAGGTGATTTTTAAGTTGTCTTCTGCTCGGTGTTATGCATCCCCCAACCCCCCCTCTACCCCTATCAGCAACTGATTGGAACCTGAATGACTACAAATTAGTTTAGTGACAGAACAAACTGTCACAGATATCTTTGAATCAGTTGAAAATGAATAAGGTTGACAGAAACTCAAGAGACTAATAAGTCCTCAGAATGGCTGCTGGACCCTCTATGGATGAGTAGACAATAAGGTGTATAAAATATTGGAAATCAATATTTTGCTATGGAATTTCATTATGCACCAATGTGTTCAGTTCGTAGTATTTTATATTTTGATGGATTATCTGAAGACCATGGCTATCTGAGATAGCAGATTGATAGGAATTCCTCCACACCCTCCACATGTAATTATGAAGCTTCTTAGGTGATATCGACTGGTTTTCGAGGCCAAGGGTTTTGAGTTTGGAAGACAATAAACGACTGATCGCCCTCCTTGTTTTGCAGTCATGGGTGACCCTGTGTGTCCTGGCCCCATTTCTAACCCTGCCCCTTTTGATGTTGGCAGGAGACACAGAGAAAGGTCAACCCAGTCGCACTACGAAGAGCAAGGACGCCCACGTCTGTAGCCGGTGCTGTGCCGAGTTCTTTGAATTATCAGATCTTCTGCTCCACAAGAAGAACTGTACTAAAAATCAATTAGTTTTAATCGTCAATGAAAGCCCAGCCAGCCCCCCGGAAACCTTCTCTCCCACCCCTCCTCCCGAGCATCCCGATGAACAAATGAATGATCCTGTTCACAAAGCAGATCAGGCCGAAGGCAGCGACCTTCCGGAACACCGCAGTGGCCACAGGGAAGAGTCCATGGAGGTGGAGGCCCCGGGGCCTAACAAAGGTGGCGGGGGCGCGCCCAGCGGCGGGGGCGGCGGGGGTGGCGGTGGCCCCCCGCCAGGCTGCAGCAGCGGCCCTTCTACAGGTACCTCAGCGATCACAACCTCTCTACCTCAACTCGGGGACCTGACGACACTGGGCAACTTCTCCGTGATCAACAGCAACGTCATCATCGAGAACCTGCAGAGCACCAAGGTGGCGGTGGCCCAGTTCTCCCAGGAAGCGAGGTGCAGCGGGGCCTCGGGGGGCAAGCTGGCTGTGCCCGCCCTCATGGAACAGCTCCTAGCCCTGCAGCAGCAACAGATCCACCAGCTGCAGCTGATCGAACAGATCCGTCACCAAATACTGCTGTTGGCTTCTCAGAACGCAGACTTGCCAACATCTTCGAGTCCTTCTCAAGGTACTTTACGAACATCTGCCAACCCCTTGTCCACACTAAGCTCCCATTTATCTCAGCAGCTGGCGGCAGCAGCTGGATTAGCACAGAGCCTCGCCAGCCAGTCTGCCAGCATCAGCGGTGTGAAACAGCTCCCCCCCCTCCAGCTACCTCAGAGCGGTTCTGGCCACACCATCCTGCCACCCAACAGCGGCTCTTCCCCCACCATTAACATTCTGGCGGCAGCGGTTAGCACCCCGTCCTCCGAAAAAGCAGCTTCGAGCACTGGCGCCACGCACGCCAGCAACCCAGTAGCCTCGGCGTCATCCTCACCAGCTTTTGCAATAAGCAGTTTATTGAATCCTGCATCTAATCCACTTCTACCTCAGCCAGCCCCCGCTAACTCGGTGTTCCCCAGCCCTTTGCCCAACATCGGAACGACTACAGAGGATTTAAACTCCTTGTCCGCCTTGGCCCAGCAAAGAAAAAGCAAGCCACCAAATGTCACCGCCTTCGAAGCAAAAAGCACCTCGGATGAGGCGTTCTTCAAACACAAGTGCAGGTTCTGCGCGAAGGTCTTCGGGAGCGACAGTGCCTTGCAGATCCACCTGCGCTCGCACACCGGAGAGAGGCCCTTCAAGTGCAACATCTGCGGGAACAGGTTCTCCACCAAAGGGAACCTCAAGGTCCACTTTCAGCGCCACAAAGAGAAATACCCTCATATCCAGATGAACCCCTACCCCGTGCCTGAGCATCTGGACAATATCCCCACGAGTACCGGCATCCCCTATGGTATGTCCATTCCTCCAGAAAAGCCGGTCACCAGCTGGCTAGACACCAAACCGGTCCTGCCCACTCTGACCACTTCTGTCGGCCTGCCGTTGCCCCCAACCCTCCCAAGCCTCACTCCCTTCATCAAGACCGAAGAGCCAGGCCCGATCCCTATCAGCCATTCTGCCACCAGCCCCCCAGGCTCCGTCAAAAGTGACTCTGGGGCCCCCGAGCCCGCCACGAGAAACCTGGGTGGGCTCGCGGACGAAGCTGAAGGGGCCGCGGGGCCACTGTCTGGGGGCAAAAGCGAGGAGAGCGGGGCGGGCCTCGGCTTGGCCCCAGGGTCTGGCGGCAGCAGTGGCTCTCTGAGCTCCCCGGCGACCGAAGGGGGCCCAGGCAGTGGAGCCACTTTCACTAACCCCCTGCTGCCGCTCATGTCTGAGCAATTCAAGGCAAAATTTCCTTTTGGGGGACTTTTGGACTCGGCCCAGGCCTCGGAGACCTCTAAGCTTCAGCAATTGGTGGAGAACATTGACAAGAAGGCCGCGGACCCCAATGAGTGTATTATCTGCCACCGGGTCCTCAGTTGCCAGAGCGCCCTGAAGATGCACTACCGGACACACACTGGGGAGAGGCCCTTCAAGTGCAAGATCTGCGGCCGGGCTTTCACCACGAAAGGGAACCTGAAGACCCACTACAGTGTCCATCGGGCGATGCCCCCGCTCCGAGTCCAGCATTCCTGCCCCATCTGCCAGAAGAAATTCACCAACGCTGTGGTCTTGCAGCAGCACATCCGAATGCATATGGGCGGTCAGATCCCCAACACCCCGGTCCCTGACGGCTACCCTGAGTCCATGGAGTCGGACACGGGCTCCTTCGACGAGAAGAATTTCGATGACCTGGACACCTTCTCTGATGAAAACATGGAGGACTGTCCAGAGGGCAGCATCCCCGACACGCCCAAGTCCCCGGATGCTTCCCAAGACAGCTTATCTTCTTCACCTTTGCCCCTGGAGATGTCAAGCATCGCTGCTTTGGAAAATCAGATGAAGATGATCAATGCCGGCCTGGCAGAGCAGCTGCAGGCCAGCCTGAAGTCTGTGGAGAATGGGTCCGTCGAGGGGGACGTCCTGACCAACGACTCGTCCTCCGTGGGTGGTGATATGGAGAGCCAGAGTGCTGGCAGCCCAGCCATCTCAGAGTCTACCTCTTCCATGCAGGCTCTGTCCCCATCCAACAGCACCCAGGAGCTCCACAAGTCCCCCAACGTGGAGGAGAAACCACCGAGAGTGGTACCCAGCGAGTTCACCAACGGTCTGTCTCCCACCCCCGCGAATGGTGGGGCTCTGGATCTGACGTCCAGTCACGCAGAGAAGATCATCAAGGAAGATTCTTTGGGGATCCTCTTCCCTTTCAGAGACCGGGGTAAATTTAAAAACACTGCTTGCGACATTTGTGGCAAAACCTTTGCTTGTCAGAGTGCCTTGGACATTCACTACAGAAGTCATACCAAAGAGAGACCATTTATTTGCACAGTTTGCAATCGTGGCTTTTCCACAAAGGGGAATCTGAAGCAGCACATGTTGACACATCAGATGCGGGATCTGCCGTCCCAGCTCTTTGAGCCCAGCTCCAGCCTCGGCCCCAATCAGAACTCGGCGGTGATCCCCGCCAACTCCTTGTCATCTCTCATCAAGACAGAGGTCAACGGCTTCGTGCATGTCACTCCTCAGGACAGCAAGGACACCTCCACCAGTCACATCCCCTCTGGGCCTCTGTCCTCCTCTGCCACGTCCCCAGTTCTGCTCCCAGCTCTGCCCCGGAGAACCCCCAAGCAGCACTACTGCAACACGTGTGGTAAAACCTTCTCCTCGTCCAGCGCCCTGCAGATCCACGAGCGAACTCACACTGGAGAGAAACCCTTTGCTTGCACTATTTGTGGGAGAGCTTTCACAACAAAAGGCAATCTGAAGGTACCTTGCTCTGTCTGTCCCCCACCTAGCAGCCCTCCTGCTGGTTTGCCATTGATTATCTGTAATGCATGCTTCCAGTGCCAGCACCCCCAAGAGGCAGGACATGCAGGGAGAGAGTTCTCGCGAGGGTTCCTGACACGTGGAGCGGACAGCGGAGAAACGCGGGTGCCCCTGCTCGGGTCAGGATGGCAACAGGGGACCCGGGGGGGGGGGGGGGGGCTGCAGCCCGGCCGAGCGTGAGAGCGCCTGGAATCATTTGGTCCACCTAAGCGAAGCGGCGGCCCATCCCCGCTGTCTCGCTAAGTGCACCAAATGAATTGCCTTACCTACCCAGGAAGACAGCCCCGGCGTTGCCATGGGGTATTGATTAAAGACCTCCACGTGGCCTGTGTGCAGCCCGTATCACTTAATAATTACCGTCCTCCAATAGAGGCAGATGCATCTATTTTTCATAACCGTGCAGCCCAGCGCGGCTTGCGTCCCTAAAAACAGTAACGTCACACTGCTCCGCTAATGGGTATTATGATAATTGATTATACAACACTTCCCGCTGATATGTGTTGGAAATAAAGCAAATATGCTCAGGTTCTGGAGCAACAGTTGAGCGCTCTGACTGTGTACATTTTTCTGTTGACAGAGTATTTCTCTAGAGATTGCGGCCAGTAATGCGGGATGAATAATTACTTTCTGGCTTTTCTCTCTGTGCATGGGCCCTCCACCGGGCAATCTGTGAGGGGTACTTTCTTCCCATCTGAAAAGGACATTTATAGGGTAAAGGGTGTCAGATACAATACTTACCATTGCAATGAGAGTGGACATAACAATTCTAACCCTGAAAGGAGCTATCTGCGACTGACGAGCTTGCTTGAGGCCATTACAAGCTAAATATGGGTAATAAAAAAAGAGTAAGTAAGGCAGGCATCCCTGTCCAGGAAGGGGGAAGGAGGCCCAGGACTGGGGAGAGCGTGCAAGTTATTGCGTGGGGGCGGGAGTGGACGGTTCCCCTATTCCTTCTCCACTGCCTGGCCCTTAATAAGAATAGACATGTTGGCCACTTGCTTTGTCGAGTATTGGGATACGAGCTGAGACAGATTTAACTATTAAGCTTCTCCCTTCCTCTCTCTTTTTTTTTTTTCCCTTTGCCCCTCCCCCACCCCTTGCCTCATCTCAGGTACACATGGGCACTCACATGTGGAATAGCGCCCCCGCGCGGCGGGGTCGGCGGCTGTCTGTGGATGGCCCCATGACATTTCTAGGAGGCAATCCTGTCAAGTTCCCAGAAATGTTCCAGAAGGATTTGGCGGCAAGGTCAGGAAGCGGGGACCCGTCAAGTTTTTGGAATCAGTACGCAGCGGCACTCTCCAACGGGCTGGCGATGAAGGCCAATGAGATCTCCGTCATTCAGAATGGTGGCATCCCTCCAATTCCTGGAAGCCTGGGCAGCGGGAGCAGCTCACCTATTAGCGGGCTGACGGGAAATCTGGAGAAGCTCCAGAACTCCGAGCCCAGCGCTCCTCTGGCGGGCCTGGAGAAGATGGCTAGCAGCGAGAATGGAACCGGCTTCCGGTTCACCCGCTTCGTGGAGGACAGCAAAGAGATTGTCACAAGTTAAAGGAACTCTGGCTGGAGAAAGAGCATCCCCGCTCAGAATGAGACCCACAGTTGCAGCCGCCTCCTCCTCCTCTCCTTCCTCCTC
>PITA01032461.1:0-13922 GCA_004023965.1 Spilogale gracilis
AGCCGTCACCCCCGCTCGGCACAGCCAGGGAAACCATACTGAACCAGGAGACTGCTACAGAGAGGCTAGAAGCTGGGTCTGGCCACCACCACGTGGTGTATCACAGCCGACTGTGGGCCACATGCGGCTCAGGGTTCACAGCGGGAACTGTACCCACCACCATGCCATGGTAGAGTGAGGGCAACTGAGGCTGGGTCCCAGAGCTCAGGCAGAGCCAGAGCCGGTCTCAGCCCCCAAGGAAGCTGGGGGGCCCTGACACCCTCATCTTGTAAAGGTACAGCCCCCACTGGCCACCAGAGCTCCCTCTCTGGCCATCAAGGGACACTGCGGACCCTCAGCAACTCCAAGTATACAAAAAGCAAGGAGTGGCAAACGCAGGGAGATGGGGCTGACCCACAACCCCAGAACAAGGGGTCCCCAAGGCCCTCAAAGCTCTTGGCCCCATCGTGCAAGCCATCCCTCCCCTGACGGGCTGGCTGGGGCTCCCTCCCGGAAACACTCACCCATCCCCCGAGTGGAGTCCAAGGGGGCGTGGGGGGACAAAGGGGCTGGGGTCTCCCTAGTGGCACCCCCGGGCTGTTGGGCCCTGTTCAGCGCTCCTTTGGCACTGAATTCAGTACATACCCTTCGCACCCCATCACCCCCTCACAGGTGCTCTACTCACCAGGGCCCCCAGAGCCCAGTGTAGCCTGCCACCCCATACCTGGGACCCCCCACCTCTGGGGAGAAGCAGAGTCCCCAGATCTATTAAAAATGCAAGGAAGAATGATCCTGCGCAGTACTGTGAGTGGGGGTGAGGCACTGCTGGGAAAAGCAGAAAACAGGGCTGCCTGAGGGCAGGCTCGGGGGCCACAGGGGGAGTGGGGGGCTGCCTGCTTTTTGTTGTGGGGGCCCGTCCTGTTTCCCAGGGGACGACTGCTGACCTCCGGTATCCCCATCACTTTCCAAGGCACAAGTGTGGGGTATAAGCTGGGCACCCTGCACCCAAGACTGTGCCCAGGACAGCCAGAGTCCAGCCCAAAGCCCAGTCCAGCACCCAGCTCTTGGTCCATCCACAAGTAAGGCTTCAGAACTGGTCCCTGACCCTCACACAACATGCAGGTACAGTGTCAGGCAGGGAACTGCCTGGCAAGTATCCTGGAGGCACGCCGAGAGGCTCAGCGCGACAGCGGTCACCCAGGGGGTCTTCCTGGTGGAGGAGGGTCCCACAGAAAACCATGAGACTTGCCTGGACAGCAGGGACCTGAACACAACTAATGACACAGCGAAGCCAGCAAGCGTTCGTTGAGTGCCACTTGTCTGCCAGGCCCTAGACACTCGGGAAAATGGGCTGAGAGACCCTTGAAGCCGCAGAAGGATCTAGACTTAGTGGAGATGCACACCTGAAAACCATGCAGCCCTGGTGCTGGCCAGCCTCAGCTGGTGACCAGTGGGACTGAGCTGGTGGGTTCGAGGGCATCCCTGTCCCCTGCAGGCTCAGTGGGGACCCCAGGAGGGCCCGTGGATATACCCAATGAGGGAAGTGACCTGGGGCTGAGAGGGGGCATGCAGAGGACCCTCCAAGAAGGGGGGGTTCCTGGGTGGGGGTGGTGAGTGGGCATATAGGCTGAGAAATAGGCCTGGCCTGGGAGAGGCAGGTCATAGTCACAGGTGAGCGGTGGGAGAACTGCCTTTGAGGTCCGGCTCTCTTGCTTGGCCACTGCGATGTTGTAAACCACTGGGCAAACGTCTCTGAGGCTTGGGGACCAGGGTGGGGGGGCAGTGACTGACCACACTTAATATCCTTGGGCTGTGTTCGTCATGGACTCATTGGCGTGTGGTGGTCACGTGAAATGCTTCCTGGCCCGTCGGGGAGCAGGGCAGAGAGTGCCCCCAGGGGCGTCCAGACCCTGCAGTCCCCTCGCCGGAGAGACCACCACCCAGCGGCTCCCATTAATCAGTCACTGGACCCTCTGCTCCCTCGGCTGCCCCGAGATGGGGTCTGTAGGCCCCGCAAGGAACAGGCGCCTTGGCTCACCGGGCAACAGGGATGCAGCAGGACTCCAGGCCCAGCCGGGGATCCAAGCCCCTCTCTCCAGGTCCTGCAGCCCAGCGGGGCGGGGGCGCCCCAGGGGTGCTCTTCCTGTCAGGACTGGAGCTGTGGTCCCGGGAAAACTGCGGGACCCGCAGCGGCGGGGCAGGCGGTCAGCTGGCGCGCGGGGGACGCCCCGCCCCGGGGAGGAGCCGCCGGGAGCTGTCCGCGGTACCGACGCGGGAGCCGGCTTGGCGGGAGCGCGGGGCCGCCTGGGGTGGCCAAGGAGAACGCGCACCTTCCTCCCTCTGCATCCCTGGCAAGGTCACCGCCAGCCTTGGTCCCGACCCCACTGCCCACAGGGGTGTCCCCAGCCCTGGTCCACCCCTGTCTGGCTGCTAATGTGGTCTTGGGAACGTGCAGCGGCCAGCCCCATCCCTGCAGTGGGTTGAGCCCATAGATGCCCCCTGGGTCCAGGTTCCCCTATACCTAGGGCATTTGGCTGGACTACAGGGACAGGAGGCGGGCCTGGGATGGCCAAACCTGGGGAGGGGCCAGGGTGTGGTCCTGTAAGAGATGAAAGCCTCCTCAGATAACCAGACCTGCGTTGGAGAGGGCGTGAGCTCCCACCCCTCCACCACTCCGTCCCCCTTCCCCCTGTCGCTCCTGGGCCCCAGGCCCTGGGCAGGTGGGGAGGAAGACTTCTGGGTCCTGTCTATTCTGTAGAAAAGTCACGTGAAGATGCTTCCTTTCCCTCCCTCCCTCTTGCCTCTCCTTCCCTAGAACCGCTAGATGGATGTGTTTCAACAGATTCTGAGCTGATAAAATCTTATTTATCTTCGGCTGTTGACACAGAGCCGCCCGGACTTGCCTGCTTCGGGACGCGCGTATTCCTCTGTGACTGCAGGAAACGGTTTGCCCAAGTGCTGGCGTATGCCCACCCCTGCCTTCGCCCACTCGGACCCCCCCTCCCTGCCCCCACCACAGGCTGCGATGGGCCTGGTCTGGCTGGGAGCCCAGGGCCTGGCAGGGCTGGCGTGGGGGTGGTGGGTGGCAGGCACGGGCGGTTCTGTGGCTGTTAATTTCCTCGCACCCACTCCCCGGCAGCTGGGTGCCCGGCACGGGCAGGTTTGGACAGGAGGAGAGTGGAGAGGTGATAATAAGTTGTCTCTCATTTTCCAGGGACGTGTAGCATCTTGCAAACCGCAAATACCGTTAACCAGCTTGGGCGAATCTGTTACAACAGATTCTGGAAGATGGGGCCTGCGGAGGGGGGGGGGGCTCTTATTTTTTTAAATGATTTTTTTATAGTCTACTTTTATCTGCTTCCCGTGCATGCATGCAAGCGTGCAGAGCACATTTCTCTCCTCTCTCTGGTTACGGGCTCCTTTGAGGACCCGCCCAAAGCCACAGACCCATCTCTCCCTAGAGAAGCCATATGGGTTCATAGGGCGACCCCTGAGACCCACAGGGAGCCTAGGCCCACAGCCCCCATTGACAGACCTCCTGGGTCCCTTTCTCCTTCCAGGTAAGGAGGGGCCTCCGGGGGGGGGGGTGGCAGAGCTACATTGCCCCACCCCGTCCTGTGCCCTCTCCCAGCCTGCAGAGGGCTGCTGGGAGCACGGGGTGGGTTCCAATCCATGTCAGGAGGCCTGGGCAGGGCAACGGGGAATCTGCCAGCCCTGTAACCATCACCCCAGCCCGCTTCCACGCCCTCGGGATCAGGAAGCAGGGAGGGTCCGGCACAAGGAAGCCCACGGTCAGCACCCCACCTTGGCCTCGGGTCTGCTGGTTGGAGCCTCTGGGGAGCTGGACCGTAGCCAATGTCTGATGAAGGCTGCCATGATCCCCCAAGAGCTCCTGGCTCGGGGAGGGGACAGAGGCATCTGCCAACAGACTGGATGGCAGGGGCCCCCCTCGCTGGGGGCCCAGGGAAGGATAAACCCGAGGCAGAGACAGGCCTTGCAGGTGCTGAGTGACCCTGACCACTGTCTAGGGATGACTCTAGAAGCTGCTTCCTGGAGAGGAGGCCTGGTGCTGGCAGGGACAGCCCTCAGGAGCCAGGGAGCCTGCCCCACCACGTCCTAGATTCAGGTCCCACACAAGAGAGCAGGAGCCCTGGGACTCTCGGTATCTGGAAGTACCATGCCCTGGGAGATGGACAGCGCCCCCCTCTCAGCCCCCAGGCCACAGGGCCTGCTCAGCCCCTCGCCAGTCGCAAATGTGGCTGCAGGCCAGGAGGGACACTCTCCAGTGGCTTCCGTCCTGGCTAAGATGGGGGGGCAGCTGTGTGCCTGGAGCTGACCCAGGAGAGAGGCGGGCGGACACCAGGTCTGCTGTGTGGAGGGAAAGAAGGCCTGGGGGGGGGGGGGCAACAGGTCAAGTGGGAAGGCCCACACCAGCAGCCTGGGCAGTGGGAGACTCGGTGGGCCCGGAGGGGAGAGGAGGGCCCCGGAGGGTCTGGGGAAGCTGCGTGCACTGCAGGACAGACCCGGAGACAGTGAGCCCCGAGCCGCGTTGCAGTTACCCTGTTTCTCCTCAGGGTTCCTAGGGTCCCCCTCGAGGCCAGCACCCACCCTGACACCTCCTCTGTGCCGGGTCCGCACGCACATGGTCTCCACCCTCCAGGTCATGCACTGACAGCACGGTGTCGTTTCTGAGAGCGGCTGGCTCAGCAGGATGGACAGCACTGGCTCCCCTAAGCCCCCTGCCTTGACCGGGCTCCACAAAGACGTGAAGAGGAACGCAGGGGGACAAAGCATGGACATGGGTGCCGGAGGTGATGTGCTTCTTCCTCTGGCCTGGGGTCAGGGGCAAGGGGACCGGCGGGTGGGGCCCTGCCCTTGGCCTCAGTGACCTGGGCCGGGCAGCGTGGGAAACTCTGGGGCTCCATCCAGTGCCGCCTGGCTTCCCCTGGACCCCGAGGAGGGAACCTTGGGGGTGGGGCGGGTAAGCAGGACATGTCTCCGGGGACACAGCGGGGCTTGGAGAGAACCCAGCACCCCCACCAGCAGCCACCCTCCTGCTCCAAGGACACATGGGGTGGTCACGTCTGCAGCACCCAGATCTGCCTGGGCCCAGCCCAGATGCCAGTTCCTCTGCCCCTGAACTTGGTTTCTACCTCTGCTAGCTTGAGAGCCCATGCCTGCAGGTGCTGGCCTCCTGGAGAAGGCAGACACTCCACTGGCTGCCCGGTGGGGAAAGCGCTCTGGGACGAGTGAGCACAGCTCTGAGCCAGCCCTCTGAGCCGCGGCATGGGGACAGAGCGGGGAGGCGGGCCAAGCACCAGGCTCTGCTCGCCCCAGAGGGTCCCCTCAACTGCCAGGGAATGAGTCACCCCGACCCGACTTGTGGCCTTTTGAGTGGTGGGGCTGGCAGCATCTTGGGCTCAAAGGCTAGTCCTGGAATCCTCTGCCTGTGGGCACACTGTTTCAGGCACAGCGCTAGCCTGGCGAGCACCGGCACGACGGACCCCCTCCTTCCCCCGGTGCCCTGAAGCTTCCAGACGGCCTGGGGCTGGACAGGCCCAGCTGCAGGTGGCTTGGTGGGAGCGGGGGAGGCTGGCGAGGCTGCAGCCACCGTGGGGCTCTGGGCCTCAGTTCACCGTGTGCCCTCCGGTCAGGGAGCGGTGCACTTAGTTTCTTTGGTCTAAATAAACTCCTCTCGGCCAGCAGTAGATGCGTGGGGGGCTGGCCACTTCCCAGCGTGTAAGGCAAGAGTTGGCCACAACAAGCGTTCACTGAAACTTGTAACTGTCCAGCGAGGCGCGTGGGGCCCGGGGAGTTTTGGCCCCTCAACACCTGGTCCCCCTGCAGAGGGCAGCGGCTCCTGGTCCTAGGTGGGGGCGGGCCCACATGGTCTCATTTCATACCCCCCATGAGGAGCAGGCAGAGGGCACAGTGCCCTGGACCCACGGCCGTGGTGGAGGAGGCAGGGCTGCAACCCTCGGGCTTAGGGCCCCTGTGGGGTCCCCTGACAAGTTCTGAACATCCACTTCACGGAAGCCTGGGGTGCTGGTCACTTTTTCAGCGGGGTCCTCCTGCCCGAACATGAGCCCTACAGCCCGCCTAGGGGGCCATGCAGCCCGGACTGCCCTCCCCCTCAAGGGAGCCGCTCCCCTTCCCAGTTCTGACACCCTAGGATTGCTGCCCCTTCCTCCTCCTGGAGCTGCCTGGACAAAGCCAGGTGTGGCTAAGGGGCTTCTCCACCTGGAGGCCAGGGCACCGCGGCCATGGGAATTCTGAGGCCTGGGGTCCATGAACTTGAGCGTGGCTTCCAAGTGTGGGATTTGAGAAAATCCCGACGCAGATTTCCCCACAACTGACCACGGAGAAGCGCCACTGGCTGCTCAGCTGGGACCCTCACTCAGAACCCCGCAGGGCTGCAGGTGAGGGTGCCCAGGGGAGCTCCCCCTCCAGAGGGGCTACTGGCCCCAGGGTCTGGGAGGGGTGGGGACTGGTCGTGGCCCAGCCCCTCCTGGTCCTCCTGGCCCAGCATTCCTTCCTCCTCGCTGGTCAGCACTCTTGAGGGATGCTTGGTCATTTGTCAGCACACAGGCGGCAGGGAGGGTGGGCGCTGACTCTCCCCTGAAGGAGGCAGCTGTCACTCACTCACTCACTCATGGGCAAGCAGGAATCCCAGGCTCCTGGGGCCCCGGGCGCTCTGGACCTCTGAGGGTCAGCCTCTCTTTCTGGCCCAGCGGCTCGCTGGCGTCCAGGGGCGTCCCTACAGCTGGGAGACGACTGCTCACTCAGAGTACCCCTACACTCACAGGGGGTACACAGACGGCCTCCCCCACAGGCTGCTTGACACAGTCAGGGCTCAGGACCCTGGCTCCCCCTGCCTTTCCCCAGCCTGCGTGCCCTCACCGCGGCTGCCCGGAGGGCCATCCTGCCCCGCACACTAGGGCAGGGGGCTGGGGCTGATGGCCTGCCCCCGCCACAGGCAGCACTGCCAGCCAGACATTCCAGAACCCGTGGAGCTCTACCCGTTTTGGGAACAAGTCCCAGAAAACAGCATTCTTCATACAACATTGATTGCATCTGAATGCATAGACTCCTACCCCCCCCCAAGGGGCTCTTCCTCGAAGCCCCTGTGGGAGCCCAGGTGCAGGGGGTGGAGGCTGTCCCGGGTGCACCCCTCAGCCCTTGGGACTCAGGGCTCCCCAGTCCCACTGAGGCCTCGAAGGCCAAGTTCTGTGACGATGGAGAGAGCAGAGGTGATGTCGGGCAGCCTGCAGGACGCGGGTCACCCCGGGAGCTTCCCGCGATGCCATCAGTGCAGTCCCCCTGCTCACTCCTCACTCGTCTCCACAAGAGACAGAGTTCTTCCCAGGCCTGAAATGCACGTCATTGCTTCGGGTGCCAGTAAAGAGCATTAATTCCACTTATGCATTCCATAAACTTTTAGGATAACGCAATTGATACCATGATCGTGTTGGGACACCTCCACTATTATTTTCCTGCTTGCAAACCTCCAAGGGGCTGGAAAGTTTTCTCCCAAATCCATTAGTGTTGACTCAGCCACATTCTGCCAGGAACCCCGGGGAGAGACTTTGAGCCTCCCCGCCTGCCTTCCACAGGACCCTTCCGGGCCAGGAGGGTGGCGCTCAGCCCACGTGCGCCGACTTGCCTCTGGGACGGACGGACGGGCACTCGCCCACAGTCATGTTCGCGGAAGCTGGAGGTCACTCGGGGCTGTGTGCAGGCAGGCGGGCCATGTGGAGGCCCCCCAGGGACTCACTGAGCCCTCCTCCCCATGTCCACCCTCACTGGCCTCCTTCCCACTGCCCGGCTGGGAATACTGAGCCTCTTGGCTGACCTCGGAGTTCCCTCCCAAAGCTCCCAAACCCCAAGGACAGTCCCCTTTCCTTGGCAAGGTCCAGCCTGGGAGCCAGAGGAGATGGAGCCCAGCTGGCCAGCACCCAGACACCTCATCACGAGGCTGCTCCTCAGGACTCCTGGGACGGGCCGTCCGTGTCACTGCCAGTCCCTTTGGGGCCCCAGGAGTGGCCATCGGGGCCCACAGGCCAGGCTGCAGTGTGCTGGGGTCCTACACTGGGAACAGGGACAAAGGCATGAACACTACCATCCCTAGCTGGGCTCCACTGCCCACCGGCAGGAGAGCATCAGGGCCCAGAGGGGCGGGCCCCC
Organism: Spilogale gracilis; assembly: GCA_004023965.1. Lineage (NCBI taxonomy): Eukaryota > Metazoa > Chordata > Mammalia > Carnivora > Mephitidae > Spilogale > Spilogale gracilis. The sequence goes on from PITA01032461.1 coordinate 8,164, forward strand.
ACCTGCAGCCCTGACCATCCAGCGTGAGTCTCCCCCCGAAGCCCCGGCCAGGACGACCCCAGAGCTGCGGGGCCAGGAGAGGTCCCAGGAGCCAGCGCACCTGTCCACGGGGACCCGTGGGGCCGCGGCCTGCTCTCAGACCCTGGCCCACAGCAGCACAGAGGGTCCTGGACCTGGACCCTGCTTGCCGGACTGCCAGCACGTCGGGTCCCTGTCCCCAGTGTAGGACCTCGGAGGCTGAACGCCCAACTGTCCTCGGGCTGCTCTGGGACGTGTGGCCCATCTGTCCTGGCCTCCTGGCAGGGAGGGGGTGTTGTCGAGCCCTGGGTGGCCACTAAAGGGGCTGGCCCATGGGCACACGTGTCTGCGTGCATGTGTGTGGTCGCACGTGTGCTTGGAGTGTGTGCACGGCTTTCCGTGCGTCCACGGTGCTTCGTGTGTGCGGTGTGCGCTGGCCTGCGAGCGGAGGGCCCTCAGGGCCCAGGGAGTACACATGTGAGATCTGGGCACAGAGGGACCAGCTGGGCCGGGGGCGCTCCCCGGGGGCCTGGGCCGGGCAGAGGCCGAAGACCCCATTAACAGCTGTGATCTCGTGGGGCTTGGTGAGGGTGTTTTTCCCGAGCGAGGACAGGAGTGAAGGCAACAGTCAATTTGGAATTGTACTTGAGAAAAATATGAGTTATCTATCAGTTACCAGGCGGCCGGCATGGCGGGGGCCACGCGTGGCACGGCGAGGAGGCCCAGACAGCACGCCTGGGAAGCAAGTCTGGGCAGCACCCGCACAGCCGGACCCCCAGAGCTGGGAACAGGCGGGCTGCCCAGCGGTCCGCATCCTGCACCGTGAGCCTGCCCACCCCCTCCCGGGGCAGGGAAAGGAGCCTGCGGGGGGTCTGCTCCCGGAGAGCCAAGGTGCCAAAAATCTCATTATCAATGTCTGTCCCACCTCCACCCCCAGCGCTGATGGGGGCTGGGAGGGGCAACCATGCGCTCCAGCAGCTCGCTCCCCAACCCCCCAGCACAGCTGCGAGAGAGCAGAGGGCCCAGCAGGGGTGGGGTCAGGGGTGGGCAGAGCTTGGGGGCACCGCGGTCCCAGGGCAGACCACTGTGTGGGGCCACGTGGGGCCAGATGACTGTGACCTGCCACGGCCCCCGGGCCCTCCAGTCCTGACGCTGCACCTGTGACGGGAGGCGGAAGCAACTGGGGGGGGCAGTTGGCAAAGGCCCTGGGCGCGTGGTGAGGGGACAGTCAGCAGAGGGCAGCTTCTGTCCCTCCCTGAGGACCAGCTCAGACCACCTGGGGCATTCCAAGTCCCCCGAGACACGGCAGAGACCCCCCAGCATCCTCAAACAGCAGACAGAGAGCGAGCCCCCCACCCCCGCAATAAGGCTTACAAAGACTCCTAGGGGTCCAGCAGCTCAGGCCTGGGTGACAGTAGGAGCGGGGGGCAGCTGGGACCCTCCCCTGAGAGGCCGGAGAAAGGCTTAGGGAACAGTATGAATACGGAAGAGGAGAGGGAGTGAGGTTCCCGTCGGCGAGGTGTGTGAAGCGCCTCCTGACCTGCCTTCCGGTCACACAGCCAAACCTCGGATCTGGGGTCGGGGAACCAGGACCCACAGGCAGTAAGAGAACCCTCCAGCGGGTACAGCTGTTGTCCATCGACTTCGCCCGGGAGGACCAGCCTGGCCACTGAGGAAACACTGATGTGACGGTGCTACTGCACTAGCCCGAGCTCTACGGACGGCATCCCCTCTAAGGAGCCAAAAGGAGCACCGCAGGAAACAGTGACGCACGAGGACCAGGGGGGCCCTGGAGGCTCCACAGCCAGCGATGGGTCAGCAGCGGGGGGCCCCCAGCCAGAGCACAAACCAGAGACAGCTGCAGGGGCCCCATGCCTTGGATCCCAGACCTGGACTGGCCCCTGCAGAGCCAGACCAGTCTCCCCGTGGATCCGCACCCCCTCCAGCCCCCAGGAGCGTGGAAAAACCACAACCTGGCCAGCAGGGCAGTGGGGCTTAGAGACCCTGTTCTTAAAGCGGCAGAACCTCGGGGTCACCTGCTCGGTGCTCAGCCGCCTGCATGGACTTCTCTGTTCTAGGGGTTGGGGACGACTGTGGAGCTGCTGCTCCCTGGGGGGGGTGACGCTACCCCACGGCGAGGACCTGCTAGGTGTCCCCCGGGACAGGTGCCAGGTCAGGCTCACCGTCTTCTTCCTGCGTGGGGGCAGGAGGCGTTGGAGTGCCCCTGGGGCTGCCTTTCCCGCCAATGCCCGGCTTGCCCTACTCTCAGCGGAGAGCCTGTGGTCTGTCTCGGGGTCTCGGCGTCCCTGCAGAGCCCCTGTCCCTGCGGGCATGCCAGGCAGCCCTGTCCTGTCCCAGCTGTGCCTGGATTAGGAACCTAGCGCCCCCAGACCCTGAAGCCCCGGCAGTCCCCAGCGTGAGCACTTACTACCTGCGTAACTGTGAGCGAGCTGCTTGCCCTCCCCTCCCCTTCCTGCGGCTTTTCAAGAGTCAGCATAAACTCAGAGCACCCCAGGGAGGCCACGGGGTGCACGGCATCCAAGTTGGCAAAATCCCTACAGGGGCCAGAAGGCTGCCATGCGGGGCGAGCTCAGGGCGAGCGCAGAGGGCTGGGCGAGACCTGAGTCCTTAGCGCTGTGGACTTACCCCTGACTTCCTGGTCTGGTCTCACGCCTGCGCTCCCAGATGACAGCCCCTGAGGCTGGGCAGGCAAAGCCCCAGCCGGCGACCACCAGGCAACAGACCTCCCTGCCCATGGCACTACCTGGAGGAGGTGGCCCAGCCTTGCCTCCTTCTCACCCAGGATGGGATTCAAGCCCCACCGCAGTGCATGGATGCCAGGGGTGTGCCTCCGTCCCATGGACCTTGCCTCGGAGCCTCGGAGCCTCGTCTGCCTCTCTGGGGCCCCGAGGAGGGCTGGCCGCTGGGGCTCTGGCCGCACGTCCGAGGGGTGGGCACGCCCAGAGTGCCCAGCCCCAGACCCGCCTCCTGCCCGATGCTCCTCCCGGCCGTGGTGGACCAGGTGGGAGCCCCGTGCGGACACCTGGCCGGCCGCCCCTCTGCCCAGCGATGAGCCCCTTCCCGCCCCGCAGCCCGCAGCCGCCGACTCACCGTCCAGGTGGCTGACTTGGCGGTGCTGGACTGCTGGAAGGTGACGTCGAAGTGGTGGGGGCCGGGGTAGTCGGCGTTGGAGGGGATGGCCGGCGCCGGCGACATGGTGTCGAAGGTGGAGCTGGGCTGCGCGTAGGGCGAGTGGGTGGGCACGCTGGCGTTGTGCTCCGGGGTGAAGGGGCTGGCCGAGGCTGCCCGGCTGCTCATCTGGTCCATGGTGCTGCTCAGCAGATTGAACTGGGACTAGCGGGGAGGGGGAGGGGGCACACAGTCAGGCTGGGGAGTGGAAGCCGGAGGCCGGAGGTGTCCTGTTACGGGAGCCTTAAAGGGCCAGCAGCGCAGTCACCCCACGTATCTCCCGCCCCCCCACACCTGGCAGGTCACTGCTTGCGTTGGGATAAACTGACACATCCACCTCGCCCTCCCCTCTGCATCAGCCTCCCCATGCCAGAGCTCCCGGGGTTCCACAGGGCGCACTGGAGGGGAGCGGCTGGGGGCGAGGCTCCCTGCCCCTGGACCTCGGAGCAAGTTCATGGGCTCCCACTTGGGGGCCAGCCCCCCATCCCCTGTCGCCCCACCCTTGGGACAGCAGGCGGTATGGAGACCCAGGGTGGCCCCCAGGTCCCCTCCTGCCACCCACAGCCTCTGCCCTAACCGGGCCCTGGGAACCCAGCCCCTCCCCTGGGGGCCACCCTCTTGGGGTCCGGCCCTGCCTGGAGCTTAAGGAGGCAGAAGCGAAGGAGGGAAGGGACAGATCAGATCCCTCCCGGAGGGCCAACAGAGAAGACCCCTTTCCCAATCTGGAGGCTCCCGCCCGAGGGGAGCTGGGTTAGGGTACAGGAGGGGAGGGGCCTCTAAGCACAACCTGTGAGCCGCTCTCCTCTGTGCCCAGATGGCCGTGAGGTTTACTGTGATCCTCTCTGTGGGTCTGAGGTGGGCACTGCTATTATCCCACTTTACAGATGAAGACAAGGACACTGAGGCACGGGAGGGGGTGACTTGCCTGGGGTGAGGCAGGCTCCACCCTGAGAGGGGACAGCAGGGGATGGTTGGAGGGGGGGCGGGGAGGGCCTGGAGTCCCCCGGAGGCCAGAGCAGGATAGGGGAGCCTGCCCTGCAGCCCCCCTTCACCAGCCTGCCTCCTGCAAACTGTGGAGCTCCGGCTGCTCAGCCCCTTTCTGCCCGGGGTCTTCTCCATCAGGAGGCTGGGGTTCCTCACCCAGGGCCCCCTCCAGCTCAGCAGCCCCCAGAAAGGCACACGTGTGTCCATCTGGTCAGTTCGTGACAAGGGTCCTTCGAGTCTACTGAAGGCTGCCGCAGGCCTGGAGGCCGCTCAGGGATGCCCCAGAGGGAGGGAGGTGGCGGGTGACAGATTCTCACGGAAGCCCTGGCTGGGGGCCCCCTAGAGCCCAGGCCATCGCTTTCCTTGGATGCCCAGCCTGCCCCCCACGGTCACCCGAGGTGTGGCCGGCTGTAACTGGGGGCTGCGTCCACTGCCAGCAGACAGGAGACCCCTGCAGGGCACCACTGAGAACCCTCCCCGCTCTGGCTCCCCACCGGCTTCCTAACGTCCTGCGCTGGGGAGGCCTCAGCACCGAGTCCCAGCCATGACCGACAAGTGGACCAAGTGGACGGACTGCGGGTCCACTGGTCAGAATGGTACTGACCCTCCCCCCAATTAAGAGATGATGTAGCAGCCAGAGGGACCCCAGCGTTGTTGCCCAGAGAACAAAGCCAGCCACAGAAGCAAGCGTACCTGCTGTGGGGTCCCCGGGGCTGGGTGGGGCTGGGGGCCACAGCGGCGGGGAGCCTCGCTTCCTTTGGATGTGATGAGCGCACTCTAAGATTCCCCGTGTGGATGAGAGCACAGAGCTGGGGTATCATCAAAACCGCAGAAATGCACACTTTGAATAGGTGACTTGTATGGTATGCAAAACGTGCCTCAATAAGGCAATTTAAAACAAAACAACAGAGGGCCACTTGCCACTCCACGGGCGGCGGTCCAGGACGGGCTGGGGGACCACTTCATGCTCTCGCTTCCCTGCCCACCCACCTCTGGCCTGCGTCTCCCCGTCTGTCTGCTGGCCCCACAAGGTCCCGCGTGGGACCGTCCAGGACACAGCCACCGGTCCCACGGGTACATGGAGCATGGCCACAGCGAGCGAGGCAGTGCTGGGGGCGCACGGCACCCCGACTCCACATACTCGGGGCCGCCAGGAGAACATAAAAACGAAGGATCTCGTGCTCACTTTCATATTGAACACGCACTAAAATGTGCATCGTTTTCGGTAAGTTGAGTAAATTGTTACATTGTTTTCACCGGTTTCCTTCTACTGTTTTTCTATGTGGCAGCTGGAAAATGAAAATTCACACCTGAGAGGCACCTTCTGCTGGAGGGCGCTGGACCCTGAGTGTCCCCCCACCCCAAGGCTCCTGGCCTCATCCACTCCCAGCCTCAGCCTCGGGGACACTGGCAGGGCTGCTGGCTGCACCTCCGAGGGGGTTCTGGGCTCTCATTCCTGGCTCCTCCTTGCTGGAGGGACCCAGCAGAGGAAGGAAGAGGGGAAGAGGGAAGGAGGAAGGAGGGAGGAAGGAAGGGGGAAGGGATGAAGGAAAAAGGGAGGGAGGAAG
>PITA01032462.1:0-13915 GCA_004023965.1 Spilogale gracilis
TCCGGTCCCTCTTACTTGTTTCTACCTTTTTGCCGATGGTCCTTGTCTCCCATGGTGATCCAAAAGTGCGAAATATCACATTTCAGGCTGATTTCATGGGTGTTCACGGTGGTCCTGTAGTGGTTTTTTTGCTGGAATTCAGCTTTCTTCAGGGAACTCCCCGACATGCGGTCACCTGGCCTTCCACCATCTTGAACTCTCCTGCTGCTCTGGTTTAGAAGACAGCATGTAGAGCTTAGACCCTATCAGATTCCCCCACCCCAGTCCTGGCTTTTGTATATTCTTTACTAGGCCAGCATAATGGGTACTGCTTGCATTGATGCCGTGTTGACTTGGAAATCTCTGGTTTGATTTTAAGATGGAAGTTATTCCATAAAGTGTCTTCTAAATAATTTTGATGTTAGGGATTTTGAATTGCTTTTTAATTTTATTTTTGTTTTAAATAGCTATTAATTGAAGCCAGAGGGAAGGGGCACCTAGATAACTCAATTGTTTGGACATCCCACTCTTGATTTCGGTTTGGGTCATGGTCTCTTGGTCGTGGGATCAAACATTGCAGTGAGCTCCATGCTCAGTGTAGAGTCTGCTTGGAATTCTCCCTCCCTCTGCCCACCCTTCCTCCTTCACATATGCACATGTTAAATTAGTAAATAAGTCTTTTCAAGAAGGTAGAATCAAGAGGGCTGGAGGGATTCTTTTAAATCAAGTCTTAAAATTCTTTCTTTGGTAGAATTCTTGATTTTCCTGGATTTGTTAAATGTTTCTAAAGAGGTTTGGCATAGGTATTAACTTCATGGACCTGTTCAAGACAGTTTTTTGTTGTTTTTTTTTTTCCTGGTTCTGAATTAAGTCAGTCATGAACAATAAGAGGACTTAGTGCATGGGTAATGCTACTGCCTTTGGTCAAGGCATTTGGTTACCAAGGTGAATCACAAGGGATAAGAACTTTACTTTGCATTTCTTTTCAAATCAGGAGTTGTAGAATTTGATGCCCATGAAGCATGCTGTTGTTTTTTTCCTATAGTCTAGGTGATGTCATTAAACTAGGGTTTGGCTTTTAGACCTTGGTTTAAGGTACTGGAATGATTGGCTAAGTGATAAGTATATTTCATGTGGAAAATAAATAATTGTATTGAAATAACCTGATCTGATCAAGAGAAACGTTACTTATCTTGAGCATGGCAGAAAATAAATTTGTAATACCAGTTAAAATACAGTGTAGCAGTTACAGTTGGGGAAAGGGGAGTATGAGAGGAAGTAAAGGTGTAAATTACAAGAAATTTGGGAGAAAGTGACTTTGTGATCTAACTGTGAGAGCCAGAACTGGAAATACTGGGTAGATATGTACACATCCCTAGACACGTACACGTCCCTAGATTTTAGGAAGGCCTACTTCAATAAGTAGACAAGATTCGGGTATGAATCAATAGGAATGGTATACTAAAAGGAAAATCAGTTTAAAGAAAAACAAAAACCTGCTCTTAAAGATAGGTAGCTGATTACTTCTTTTGCAGGGGCGGGGGGCAGAGGGAGGAGGGAGAGAGAATTTTTTTATTTTTCTTAAGATTTTTTTTTTTTTAATTTGAGAGAGCACACAGAGGGAGAGGGAGAAGCAGACTCCTCACTCAGCAGAGAGCCTGACACAGGGCTCCATCCGAGGACTCCAAGATCATGACCTGGCAGAAGGCAGAGGCTCAGCCCCACTGAGCTACCCAGGTGCCCCAAAGAGAGAAAATCTTAAGCAGATTCCAAGCCCATCACAGGGCGGGACATGCAGCTCTATTTCAACCCTGAGATCATGACCTAAGCCCAAATCAAGAGTCAGATCCTTAACTGACTGAGACACCCAGGTGCCCCAAGTAGGCAGATCTTTCTTTCTTTCTTTTTTTTTTTTAAGATTTTATTTATTTATTTGACAGAGAGAAACACAACTAGAGAGGGAACACAAGCAGAGGGAGTGAGAGAGGGAGAAGGAGGCTTCCCACCGAGCAGGGGCCTAATGCGGGGTTCGATCCAGGTAATGCTCCATCCCGGTAATGCTACTGCCTTTGGTCAAGGCATTTGGTTACCAAGGTGAATCACAAGGGATAAGAATTTTATTTTGGGATCATGACCTGAGCCGAAGGCAGTCACCCAATCAACTGAGCCACCCAGGCACCCCAGGCAGTTATTTCTAATAGATGCTCAGACTTGATTAAGAAATTAGGAAACAGGAATTTTGAAAAATACAGGTCATTAGTCTATCAACAAGTATGGAAAAAGTGAAGTAACTTAATTTGTTTTAAAATTTAATTAGTATTAAAACTATTGTTTTAATGAAAAAGTTCTTTAATCTTTTATGGCTTTTACTACTGTTCTGTAGTCCTGCACTTCCAATAGGATAATCCTCAGCCTGTGTGCTGGTGTGTCGGCCAGCATATATGTAGAACGTCTCTGTCATCTCAGAAATTTCTATTTGGAAGTGCTATGAAAATGAGATATGTTATTAGAAAAGGCAGTAAAAGTAAGTGAGAGTAATAAGGTACTTTTCTACCTAGAAATTTTACTGAAAAAAGATTAAGTTTTTATAACCTTGAGACATTGGTGTGTGCTTTTTTGTTGTTAATATTTGCATTTTGTTTTTTATTTTGAAATAATTTTAAGCTTACAGAGAAGTTGCAGTAATGGTACAAAGAGCCTTTTCCCTCCCTGAGTCATTTGAGAGTAAGTTGCTTACTTGATGCTCCATCAGCTCTGAATACTTCAGTGTGTGTATTTCCTACAAATGGGGACATTCTCCCATGTAACCACAATACATCCATTAAAATCTGGAGCTTAACAGTGATACAGTAGTACCAGCTAATACTCAGATCCCATTCAAGTTTTACCAGTTGTCCCAATAATAACCTGTAGAGCAGAAGAATCCAGTTCATAATTACACATTAGATTTTGTTGTCCTGTCATTGACCTGATCTTGATATTTTTGAAGAGCGTAGGCTAATTGTTCTGAAGATTATGTCTCAGTCTGGGCCTAATGTTTCTTCATGGTTAGATTCCGAATATGCATTTTGTCAGGAATACCACATAAATAGTGCTGAATTCTTACTTTATTTTGTTTCTATTACACTGTTACTGTGTGTCTTATTTCTTACATTAGTGGTGATCACATGATTAAGATAGGCTCTGCTTGTTTTCTCTACTATAAATTTGCTTAATTTTTCTTTGTAGCCAGTAAGTATTCTGTGAGGAGGAAGCACTTTGAGACCATGTAAATATCTCATTCCCTGTGAAGCTTTCCCCCACTAGTTTTAGTATCGTTGGTATTTCTTGGCTGGATTATTACTACAGTGGTTGCCAAATGATGATTTTTCTAATGATGTCACTTCTTTTACATTCGTCAATTGACATATCATTATGAGGAAAAGCCTCTTCTCCCTGTTTGTGTAATAACTTATATGTATTTATGTATTTTTATTTTATTCAGTGAGTTGTTGTGTATTAATATAATGTTACTTTGATGCTGAATTTGTCCCAGATTTGGCTAGTGGACGCCTCTGGCTTCAAGCTGGCTCCTGTATCCTTTTGACATGTTCTTTCGTTCTTTGATCACTTCTCTCCCTGACTCTGGGGCACAAGATGTTCCACTCTCTTCCTGTACTTTTCCTGTCCGAGCCCTGAAATCAGTCATTTCACCAAGAAGTGATACGGTTCCTTTTATTGGAGGATGTATTTAGAAACCAGGTCTAGATGCTAGGTATGATTGGTCTACTGGGATATCAGTGTCCCTAGGCCCTCTCAGTAACTAGAGCATATGCAAACATGTATACTTATATATGCATCCATCTTAGATACGCTTTGTTCAACCATAAGTTAAAGTGCTATTGGCTATTAATTCAGTGTTAATGAATTAACAATAAAATACATCCAGAAAAAGGAAGAAGCTGTTTGCTGCTTTGTACATTAGGTCACTTCAGAAAGTGCTAACATATGTAGTGCATGGTGAATCTGTGGAAAAGTGGATAAATTTGTGGAATTGTGATATGACAGACATAAAAAAGGCATAGTGGACAATGCTGTGCACTGTGAGAATTGTGAGTATTTTTGTGATGAAGGGTGTCTTTTTTTTTTTTTTTTAAAGATTTTATTTATTTGACAGAGAGAAACACAGCCAGAGAGGGAACACAAGCAGGGAGAGTGAGAGAGGGAGAAGCAGGCTTCCCGCTGAGCAGGAAGCCCGATGTGGGACTCGATCCCCGGTCTCAGGCAGTCGCCCAACCAACTGAGCCACCCAGGCGCCCCAAGGGGTGTCTTATTTTAAATGCTTTTTCTGCAGTGAGATGATCATATGTTTTGCGTCTTTGTTATTATGGTGTATAACACTAATACATAGACTTTTAAATAGCAATTAGCTGTTATCTTCTGTTGTATCTTTTGCATTGTATGTTGGGTTTGTTATGAATGCTTAGCAAGATTGTATTGCAGGCATGTCTTCGAGATACCAAATAGTAATGAGGTTGTCTTTTTTTTTTTTTTTTTAAAGATTTTACTTATTAGGTAGAGAGGGAACACAGCAAGGGGAGTGAGAGAGGGAGAAGCAGGCTTCCCGCAAAGCAGGGAGCCCAATGCGGGTCTTGATCCCGGCACTCCAGGATCATGTCCTGAACCGAAGGCAGATGCTTAACGACTGAGCAACCAGGCGCCCTGAGGTTGTCTTTTAAAAATCAGTTTAATTAAGGTATAACAAGTCTTCTTACAATAAAATGTATTCAATTTCCATATACAGTTGGATGAGTTTTGCCAAATTTATATACCAATGTGATCATCACCACAGTAAAGATCTGTAACATTTCTTTAACCCCAGTAAGTTCCCATGTGTCCTTCCCAGTTATTTCTCTCCATCCCCTTCTTGGGCCGCTGACAATTAGGGATCCGCTCTCTGTCACTACAGACTACATTTGTCTTTTTATTTTTAAGAGAAAGATCACGTGAGTCGGCGGGAGGGGCTAAGGTAGAGGGAGACCAGGAGAATCTCAAGCAGACTCCATGCTGAGCACAGAGCCTGATGCGGGATTTGATCTCATGACCCTGAGATCATAACCTGAGTTGAAACCAAGAGTTGAACACTTAAGCAACTGAGCCACTCAGAAGCCCCTACATTTGTATTTTCTACATTGTTGAATATAGTATGTACCCTTTTGTCTTGATTCTTTCACTGAGCATGATGTTTGGGTTTTTTTTTTTAATTGTATTTGCATTTATTTTATGCAAGACTTACTTCCGGACTTTGTTTTTGTTTCTTTAGTTTCTTCTGGGATATCTTTTATTCTGTGCAACCCTCTCTTCTGGTTTAGGAACAGCCTGCTCTTTTTAGTAAGAATTGTATCAGCATGGCAGGGAGAGTCATGTATGGGTTAATCTAACTATGAGCTCTGTAAGTTCTGTGCTATTTCTTGGAGGCATTGTTCACCTGAATGTGCTCCATTACCAGAGAATCAACATCTAAAACCTTAAGCTCAGCATAACTCTCCGCATTTTTAAGCACATGCAGTAAAAATTCAGCACTCTGTTTGGGCCACCAAAGTGTGCCATTTTGCTTCTGCAGAGTGACATTGTTCAGATACTTGGCTCTTTTGGATATACATACCCTTGATGGCCTGGACGATTTCACATGTGTTCTTAAAGTGAACATGAAGCTTTGAACTTCTTCTTTTTTTTTTTTTTTTTAAGATTTTATTTATTTGACAGAGAGAAACACAGCCAGAGAGGGAACACAAGCAGGGGGAGTGAGAGAGGGAGAAGCAGGCTTCCTGCCGAGCAGGGAGCCCGATGTGGGACTCGATCCCAGGTCTCCGGGATCATGACCTGAGCTGAAGCAGTCGCCCAACCAACTGAGCCACCCAGGCGCCCCTGAACTTCTTGATCACATGATTTTGTAGGGTTTCCTGGGTTAAGTGAATAGCTAACTGTTTCCAGAGATCACCTCAAGCTGCTTAGGTTAAGAGTGAGCATGTTGTTTTCTTAGACATTCATTCATGTTGTTAGGTGTATTAGTAGTCAGTTCCTCTCTTTTTTCTGAGAACTATTCCATTGTGTGGATATACTGTAGTTTAATCTTTCATATATTAGTAAGCATTTAGGTTTTTTTAGTTTCATTCCCTTAATGAATAAAGCTGCTAGGTGCATATGTGTTTAAGTCTTTGCTTAGATATAGGTCTTTGTTTCTTTTTAATAAATCTTAGGAGTAGAATTGCTGCTGGATTTTATAGTTTAAGTGTATGTTTAATTTTATAAGAACCTGCCAGACTTTTTTTTTTTAAAGATTTTATTTATTTGACAGAGAAACACAGTTAGAGAGGGAACACAAGCAGGGGGAGTGAGAGAGGGAGAAGCAGGCTTCCCCCCGAGCAGGCAACCCGATGTGGGACTCGATCCCAGGTCTCTGGGATCATGACCTGAGCCGAATGCAGTCACCTAACCAAGGGAGCCACTCAGGCGCCCCATGTCAGACTGTTTTCTTTTAATTTTTAGAATTTATTTTAAAAGTTTTATTTAAGTAATCTTTATAACCAACATGGGGCTTGAACTCATGATCCTGAGACAAGAGTCTTATGCTCCTCCAGTTGAGCCAGCCAGGTACCCCTGGTTTATTTGTTTTTTGAATGGTGTCTCCCAAAGAGGAGAAATTTGTAATTTTGATGAAGTCCAAATTGACCACATTTTTTTTTTTAGAGCTCGTGTTTTTTGTGTCCAATCTAAGAAGTTGTCTGTCTGTAGTAGACTGAATTCTAAGAAGATCTCAGGGGTCTTAGGGACCTACATTCTTGTATTATTTCCTTTCTGTGAGTATGGGCAGGATCAGTGAATATGATGGGATTTTACTCCAGTGATTATGTTATATTACATGGCCAGAGGGATATTAAAGATGTAATTAAGTTATTAGTTGACTGAGTCCATTAAAGGGGGATTATACAGATAGACCTGACCTAATCACATCAACCTTTAAAATCTGGATCTGGAAGTCAGAGTGAGGAGAATTCAAATGATTTGAAATATGAGATTTCAGGGGCGCCTGGGTGGCTCAGTTGGTTAAGCGACTGCCTTCAGCTCAGGTCATGATCCCGGAGACCCGGGATCGAGCCCCAAATCGGGCTTCCTGCTTGGTGGGAAGCCTGCTTCTCCCTCTCTCACTCCCCCTGCTTGTGTTCCCTCTCTGGCTGTGTTTCTCGCTGTCAAATAAATAAAATCTTTAAAAAAAAAAAAAAAAGAAATATGAGATTTCAGCAAGGGGGAAATTCTTCCATTGCTGGCTTTGAAGATGGAGGGCTGTATGGCAAGGATTGCATATAGTCCGTAGGTGCAGAGAATGGCTCCTGGGTGAGAAGTAGCAAAGAAATAGAGATCTTAGTCCTATAGCTGCAGAGAGGTGAATTCTGCTACAGCTATGTGAACTTGGAGGAGGATCCTGGGCATCAGATGAGAACACAACCTGGCAGATACCTTGTGTTTTTATCTTTGTGAGATCCTTAGTAGAAAATCCATATCCATACTGTTACTCAATAATAACAAATTAATACATTGTCACAAGACTGTAAAAAGGTTTTCTCTCATATGTTCTTGTGCTTTTTTTTAAATGTATGTATGTATTAGAGAGAGAGAGATCACAAATAGGCAGAGAGGCAGACAGAGAGAGAGGAGGAAGCAGGCTCCCTGCTGAGCAGAGAGCCCTATGCAGGGCTCGATCCCAGGACCCTGAGATCATGACCTGAGCCGAAGGCAGAGGCTTAACCCGCTGAGCCACCCAGGCGCCCCTGTTCTTATGCTTTTAACTGTTACATTTAGGTCTAGAGCTATCATTCTTTCAAGTTAATGTTTGCCTGTTGCATGAGAATAAGGGGCAAAATTCCATTTTTTTCCCCCTCTGTATGGATATCCAGTTGTTCTGGCCCTACTTGTGGAAAAGATTCTTCTGCCCCCATTGAGTTGCCTTGGCATCTTTGTAGAAAGTCAAATGGTCATATATGTGTGGTTCTATTTCTGGATACTCTGGTCTATTCTCTTGATTTATATGTCTCTCTGTATACCCACAGTATACTGTCTTGTTTACTGCCAGGTAATCTTCCAACCTTTTTTTTTTCTTTATCAAAATTGTTTTGGCTATTATAAGATCTTTGGAGTTTATGTACATTTTATTTTTTATTTTTTTTATTTTTTATTTTTTTAAAGATTTTATTTATTTGACAGAGAGAAACACAGCCAAAGAGGGAACACAAGCAGGGGGAGTGAGAGAGGGAGAAGCAGGCTTCCTGCCGAGCAGGGAGCCCGATGTGGGGCTTGATCCCGGGTCTCTGGGATCATGACCTGAGCTGAAGGCAGTCGCTTAACCAACTGAGCCACCCAGGCGCCCCTTATGTACATTTTAGAATCAGCTTGTCAATTTCTATTAAAAAACCTGAGAGGAGTGCCTGGGTGGCTCAGACCTTAAGCGTCTACCTTCTGCTCTGGGAGTCCTGGGATCGAGCTGTGCATCGGACTCCCTGCCTGGCAAGCCTGCTTCTCCCTCTCTCACTTTCCCTGCTGTGTTCCCTCTCTAGCTGTGTTTCTCTCTGTCAAATAAATAAATAAATAAATATCTTTTGAAAAACAAAAGCCTGAGAATTTGATTGGGATTTCGTTGAATCTGTAGATAACTTTGGGACAAATTGACATCTTAACAACATTGAGTCTTTTGATCCATGAACAGATTATATATCTCCATTTATTTAAGTATTCTGTAAGTTCAGCAGTGTTTTCTAGTTTTTAGAGTACAGGTCTTGTACATCTTTTATTAATATACATCCCTCAGTAATTTTTTTTTAATTTTATTATAAATGGTGTTTTTTTTTTTTTTTTAAGATTTTATTTATTTGACAGAGAGGGAACACAAGCAGGGGGAGTGAGAGGAAGAAACAGGCTTCCCGCCGAGCAGGGAGCCCGATGTGGGACTCGATCCTGGGTCTCCGGGATCATGACCTAAGCTGAAGGCAGTCGCTTAACCAACTGAGCCACCCAGGTGCCCTTATAAATGGTGTTTTAAGATATTTTAATTTCCAACTATTTATTGGTAATATGTGAAGATACAATTGATATTTATATATTTTTTATGTTGACCTTATATTCTACTACTTTGTTAAACTTACTGTTTTTACTAACTCTTTTGTGGACTTCTTAAGGTTTTCTATCTATAAGATCGTATTCTGGGGTGTCAAATAAATAAATAAAATCTTAAAAAAAATCGTATTCTCTATAAGTACAGTTTTACTACTTCTTTTCCAACATAGTTTCTAATTTTTTTTTCTTTATTGCACTGGATAGGACCCTCCAATATAATGTTGAATAAAAATGTTAGAGTGGGTATTGTTGCCTTATTTCTTATTTTAGGGAGAAAGTATTCGGTATTTCACCATTCATTGTGGCATTACCTTTAGTTTTTCATAGTTTCTGTGAAGTTGACAAAGCTTTTTTATGATTCCTAATTTGCTGAAAGAAGTTTGTTGGGATGGTTTAGATTATGGGGAGAAAGAATGCAAAGTGGCCTTGCTTTTTGAAGATATACTTCCAGCTCCATCTCTTTTTTTAAAATCAACGTTGTTTCGGATATTCTGCGTTCTTTGTGTTTCCGTGTAAATTTTATAATCAGCTTTAGAACTTTCAGCTTTGCACTTATTTTTCTAGGTTAGGGTATGTTTATTTGTACAGCATTCTGGATAAATTCTTCAGATGTATTTTCAAGTTTATTAATTCTTCAGCTGTGTCTTTCTAGTGGTTTACCTGTCTATAAAATTTAGATTTCAATGAATGTTTTTATTTTGGAAGTTCCATTTGGTTGTTCCATTGTCGTCTTTTTAAAGTGTTTTATGCCTTCCTTATGGTTTTAATGCTTTTATCATAATCATATCAAAATCATTAATGCTTTTATCATAATCATTGTTAAACTCATCTTATAGTCATCATGAGACTTTTCTGTTTTCTGAGTCCTGTCCATTTTGTATTGAGGACTTGCCTTTCCACAGTGGGTTTACTTTTGTTAGTACTAGAGATGTGTATCACTGGCACAGGCCAGTTTTGTTAATTCCCCATGGGGGACATAGGTCCTGGATCTTAAGATAAAGTAGACCTCAAATCCTATGAAGCATATGTCTGTGGTTTCAAATTCTGAAACGGAGACTCCCCCCCCCCCCTTTCCCCCAGCTCACACTGAGGTAGACAGACTTTCTGGTCTCATTTATGTAGGTAGATTTTTTTATTCTTACAGATTTTCATTGAAAGCATAGTCCTTTTAGGGCCACAAGAGGTCTTGGATCCAATTTCCCACTTTCTCAGGAGTCTGCTTCCTTTCTCCTTTCCTCCGCTTGCCTTTTTATTCATATGTCTTCACAGATGCTTCTAAGGCCAGTACAGAGGTCAGTTCATACTTCCAACTCTGTCTTTTTTTGATTTTTTGTTTTTTGGGGTTTTCCCTGTGTGAGGCTTGAACTTAACAACTCTGAGATCAAGAATCATGTGTTCCACTGACTGAGCCAGCTAGATGCCCCCCCCCCCCAGCTCTGATTCACATTTTGTTTCCTGCCACTGGCAGTTTTGTTTACTTTCTTGAGAACTTAGTTAAGCTTGTCTAAGTATGTTAGTATTTATCCAGCATTTCTAGATTATAGTAACTGGAGATTTTAGTACATTTCCTAGATTGCTGTGTTGCAAGATAAAAAAGATGACTCTGTGCTTTAAAGATTGAGCTTAATATACAGAGATACTGGGTGTCAGCCAAACCATAAAACTAATTTTTTACATATTCATTTATTAATTTCTATTTTTAAATGGCAGCGCCTCTTTTAAAAAAGAGATCAGGAGGGGCTCCTGGGTGGCTCAGTTGTTAAGGATCTGCCTTCCGTGCAGGTGGATGATCCCAGAGTCCCAGGATCGAACCCCGCATAGGGTTCCCTGCTCAGCGGGAAGCCTGCTTCTCCCTCTCTCACTCCCCCTGCTTGTGTTCCCTCTCTGGTTGTGTTTCTCTCTGTCAAAGGCTTTTAAATTAAAAAGAGAGAGAGAGAGAGAGAGAGAGAGAGAGAGATCAGGAGCATGATTTTCCTGTCTACTTCCTGAGGAAGCAAAAAGCAAAAATAAAATAAAATAAAATAAAATAATAATAATAATAACTTGGTAAATAGCAAGACCAGTGGTTGCTATAGTAAGCATGAGATTTCCTGGCACTGGGTCTATTAACAGTAGGAAATGAAATCATGGCAGTGTCTCTTTAATTTGCCACAGGGTTTTGTGTCCTGTCTTTGGAGTAGGATATTCTCCTATATCAAGAAATTGGCTCTTCCAACTTATTTTATTCAGTTAGACAGTGATTAGAAAATCTCATTGGCTGTGTACATTTCACCATACTTAGGAGTTTTGTAATTATATGACAGTTATGATACATTTCAAATAGGGCTTCAAAATTAGCTCCTTCTGGAGGGAAGCCCTTTTCCTCAAATGGCTGTTGTACATTTGTTATAGCCTGTATTCATCCAGGGAGTGAGAGCATAGATTTTGGAATCAGATGTTCCTGGATTTGAGTCTCATCTTTGCAACTTACCAGTTGTTTGGCTGCATACAAGTTTTTTAGCTGCTCTGTGCCACAGTTTTCATCTGCAAAATGAAGCATGTATTTCCTATACTTGTTTCAGAGATGATGTTAAATAATGTACATTATACAGTTTGATACAGTGCCTGACACATAATAAGCACTTAATAAATGGTTATTATTATCTTTGTTGAGCTGCTGCTTTTTCATGTGCCTGGTTATCTCTAATAATATAGATAATAATATCTAATATCTCTAGGTCATCAGCCACAGAATTGGCATCTCACAAGATTTGACCAAGTTGATTATTTCAAAGATCCAAGCAGATTACATCTGGGCCTTGAAAAGCAGAAAAAACACCCAGAAAACAGAAACTAAGCAGTTATTAAGGCATTGAATAGTAATGATCATTATTATTTGTACTTAATAAGGTAGATGTTCCATGTTTGGGCTTTTATTTAATGCTTTTTAAAATTTGCTGTTTCTCTTTTTAAACTGTACTATTATCAAGTTGAAGAATAAGCTAAACCAAGAAGAAACTGGGGTCTTTGAATAGGAAAGAGTCAAATTCATAGGATATACCATTAACTTCCTCTGTTTTGAACTAAGGGAAGGTCTTAGGAACAAAGAGCCTGGGGTGCCGGACTGGCCCAATCAGTAGAGCATGCCACTGTGGGTCTCGGGGTTGTATGTTCACATTCTGTGCTGAGTGTAGGGATTACTTAAAATAATAATAATAATAAAGAGCTCCCCCCCTTTTTTAGAGATTCTGTTTATTTATTTGAGAGAGAGAGAGAGCATAAGTGGGGGGAGAGCAGGGAGAAGTAGAGGGTAACATAGGGCTCAATCCTAGGATCCTGAGATCATGACCCGACCTGAAGTTAAGACACTTAACTGACTGAGCCACCCAGGTGCCCCCAGAAAAGAGCCTTTTTGTAGATTGCTTACAGTATGTGTTCTAGGAATTCTCCTAAGCTCCTGAATATTATTAGTAAATTTTTTTTTAAAGATTTTATTTATTTATTTGACAAACATAGCGAGAGAGGGAACACAAGCAGGGGGAGTGAGAGAGGGAGAAGCAGGCTTCCCACTGAGGGGGAGCCCAAAGTGGGGGCTCGATCCCGGGTCTCCGGGCAGTCGCTTAACCAACTGAACCACCCAGGCGCCCCTAAAATTTTTTTTTGAGAGAGAATGAGTGAGCAGGAAGGGACAGAGAGAAGGAGAGAAAGAGAGAATCTTAAGCAGGCTCCACACCCAGCACAGAGCCTTGCAGGGCTGGATCTTTCAACCGGAGATCATGACCTAAGCCAGAATCAAGAGTTGGGTGCTTAACTGACAGCCACCAGGTGTTCCTCTATGAATATTATTAAGACATAGTTCTTAACCTCAAGGATCTTACTATCTGTGGAGGGAGGCCATAAACAGTTGCAGTAGTTTGGTAATGATGGACTCTGGTGACTTAGAGAAAGGAAGGAATTGAGACAACTGGGATTTCTGGTTTGGGCAAGAGGATAGATCAGATTTGGCAAACTGGGACCTGCTGATATCTTTTTCATAGCCCAGACACAAAGAATTGTTTTTACCTCTTGAAGTTGTTGAAAAATATCAGAAGTGTATTTTATGACATGGGTATGAGAAAATTACATAAAATTCAAATGTCAGTTTTTATAAAGCTTTGTTAGACTACATTTATGCTCAAACTTGTCTGTGGCTCCTTTTGTGCTGAAACAGCAGAGCTGAATAATTGTGACAGAGGCTGTATTATCTGCAAGGCCAAATATTTACTGTGTAGCTCTTTATAGAAAAAGTTGGCTGACTCCTGGGGTAGATGGTGATTTTTATCCATTGGGATAAGCATTTAGGGGAGCAGGTATAAAATAAAATGATGTATTTTTCTGAGTGCTGGTTATTTGAATCAGGTGCTTGTGAGATATGTAAGTCTAGAAGACAAGGGTTTACATAGATCTAGGGTTCTGAAGAGAACTGAGACCGAAGATAGATGGAGAAGAAAGGATGAGATCCAGAAGAATGGATGGGAGAATGGTTCTTAGCCCTGCCTGCACACTGGAATCACCTGGACTACTTAAAAACAGACAAAACCCAAGCCGGATAGACAATCAAAAGTGTTTTCAGGGGGCGCCTGGGTGGCTCAGTTGTTTAAGCGACTGCCTTCGACTCAGGTCATGATCCCGGAGACCCGGGATCGAGCCCCACATCGGGTTGCCCGCTCGGCGGGAAGCCTGCTTCTCCCTCTCTCACTCCCCCTGCTTGTGTTCCCTCTCTGGCTGTGTTTCTCTCTGTCAAATAAATAAAATCTTTAAAAAAAAAAAA